>QXEO01000546.1:8701931-8936589 GCA_007115705.1 Dactylis glomerata
CAGAGGGAAGCAGTGATTGCAAGTTTTATAACCTTCAAAAATTATGGTACTTACCGGCTTTGAGCTCTCATTGCCCCCATCATAAGCATCTTGAATGGTTAAAGTTAATGCGAGAACAATTATGATGCATATGCTTGACAAATCATAAGTTGAAAACCTCGTGTCCCGTGAATACGAGTACCCAAACCTCATGCTACTTTACTTAGAGTCCCAAGCAAGGCTCTTGTCATTGTGATGCGAGAACAATTATGATGCATATGCATATCATTGAGAACCGCCAATGGGGTACCTCCATGCCCGATGACATGGAACAAGCCCACATCAAAATGACAGGACAAGCAGACAATGAACACCTCGACATCTCTTTTATTTGCCATTTGTTTAGCTTTTTATTGTGAGATGCGTCGTTGAATGTTCACCATGGGTATGCTGCAAATTTCCACCATGAATTATGCATGGCTTAGATTAGCGGCCCGGCGTTTCCCTAACACATATACAAACTCCATGATCCCCACAAGATTCCCAATTCATTTCACACCGCGGGCATCCATAAACAAAAGATCACGATATCAACTCAAATAAGAAGTGCAATGTTGAAAGCTTGCCCATGACTGCATGGCTGGGCTAGTCTTCAACTTACAACTTGCAAGCATAACAACTCAACATAAGAGACCACAATGTCAAATTTTTAAGAACAGGAAAAAGTAAAGTGTGCCTTCCGGTTCGTGAGAGCTTTACTGACCAAATTTCGCATAACACTGGTAAGAGTTTAATTTGAAGAGAAAATAAAAGCAAGTCAAACTTACTTGGAATAGCAAATTGCTAGTAGGTATGTATGGTGGACACTTTGGAAAACTTTAGCTTTTAGGAGTTGGATGAACGAGTTGAGCTCATACTCAGTACAAGGCGAGGGCTAGCAAAAGACTGGGAACGACCAACTAAGAGAGCAATAATGGCCATAATCATGCAAAGCGACAAAGCGACATTAAAAGAAGCATAAGATGGCATCAAAAGTCAAAAACTAAATGATCATAGAGGCTATTGGCGACTTTGTAAGAGTCTAACATGTGTGAGCATGCGCCAAGTCAACCCAAATAAAGCATCAAGGAGAAAACCAAAATAATGCTTCCAAACAATAAAAACAACGCATGATTTTTTTTCAAAGGCTCATTAAGCAATCTCAGTTATTTGAGACAAGTCATGCTACAGCAAAACCACTAAGCATACCATCAAAAAGACATCAAGCATGACATGAAAAATCCTAAGCCACAGTCTACACAAGCTCCTTCTTGTACCATTATTTTGCATAAAGCTTTTTCTCTTTTCCAACACCATTTGAAATTTTTATAAAAACCTCTTTTGATGAAAACCAGTAAAGATCAGAGGCAAAAATACACCTTGATAAAAAGATATTACAAGGTCTGAACGCATATCAAGACGAAAATGAAAACCAAAAGCAGTAGCGGAAAAAGAAGAACACCCGGTGAAATTGTAAGAATGAAAAACGGAGTGTTCTTGGCAAATGAAAACGAGTACATCTCCTCCAAAGGAAATTTGTTGGGGTCCAACCATTTATTGCAGAAAACAAAACAAACTAACTAAGAAAACTAAAACAATTGACGCTCCAAGAAAAACACATAGTGCATGAAGCAATAAACATATAGTGTTTTGAAAGGTGACCTGATTTTTGCCGATGAAGAAGGGGTGCCTCGGGGGCATCCCCAAGCTTTGACGCTTGTACTTCTTGGATATTTCTTGGGGTGATGCATGGACATCCCCAAGCTTGAGCTTTTGTCCATTCTTCAACTCATCTCATCATTCTCCAATCCCAACACTTGAAAACTTCCTTCATACAAAACTAAACACAAATCTATTAGCAACATTAGTGTAGCATAACATATAATCAACCTCTTTTTTCTTCAGGTTTCAACTCAAACCAACCACATATATAGCAAATACTACTGTATCAACTTCCCCAAAAGTTCCGTGATCAAAAGAACTCAAAAGAAAGCGATAAAGCGGCAAACACAAATATTGGCAGAAATCTGTCAAAATAGAACAGCTGACAAAGGCCGAATTTTTGAGGGGTTTTCTGTTGCTCAAATCAAAAAGTGTTCAACTAACGAAAGGTTGGATATAACCTGGGGCATATGCACAAAAAATTGCAGGTCCAAAAGATATACAGAGAATTTATACTAATTTTTACGGTGCAGCACCGAAAACAGTTTGAGGACAGCAACATCCCCAAATCTTTACCTCACTCAAATTAGAGGCTTCTCTTGGCACAAAAACAAAATAAACAGGATAAGGAGCGGTCATTACAGTAGTAATGACTTCCAAGACTCAAATAAAAGAAAAATTACTAAAAAGAAACATTGGGTTATCTCCCAAGAGTGCTTTTCTTTAACGCCTTTGAGCTAGGCGCAGAAAATTGCGAATCAAGTAACTTCAAGTGATGAAGCATCAAGCTCATAGTTTGCTCTAAGAATAGAGTCAAAAAGTAATTTCTTCCTTTTCCTAGGGAAGTGTTCCATACCTTTCTTTAGTGGGAATTGATATTTGATGGTGCCTTCTCTCATATCAATGATGGCACCTACAGTTCGAAGAAAGGGTCTTCCCAAAATAATAGGACATGAAGCATGGCATTCAACGTCCATAACAAGAAAATCAATGGGAACAAGGTTATTGTTAACCACAATAATAACATCATTAATCCTTCCCAAAGGTCTCTTCTTAGCAACATCAGCAACAGGAACATCAAAATAACATTTTTCAAGCGGTGGTAAATCAAGCATGTCATAAATCTTTCTAGGCATGATAGAAATACTAGCACCTAGATCACATAAAGCATGGCAATCAAAACCATTAACATGCATATCAATGATGGGTTCCCAACCATCTTCTAACTTCTTGGGAACAGAGGCTTTTTGCTTCAACTTTTCATCCCTAATTTTTATGAGAGCATTGGTAATATGCTTAGTAAAAGCAACATTTAAGGAACTAGCATTGGGAGTCAAAGCAAGCTTTTGCAAGAACAAAATAACTTCAGATATATTACAGCCATCAACATCAAAATCATTAAAAGAAATAGAGCTATCATCTCCTACACTCCGAAAAATTTCAGCACTCTTTTGAGAAAAAGTTTTGGTAGTTTTAGGCTTTTTAACACAAGGAGTGGGAGTTTTCTCTACCCCAATCAAAGTAAGAGGATTGCTAGCATTAGGAGCAACATCATTAGAGGTAGTAATGGTACATACCTTCATTTCTCTAGCCATCTCATCTTCTCTTTCCCACCTGGCATGCAATTCCGCTAACAATCTAATATTTTCATCAATTCCAACTTGAATAGTATTAGCAGTAGCAAAAACATTGTTCTCTTTCACATCATTAGGCAATACTTTTAATTTCAGAATTTCAACATCATGAGCAAGGCTATCAACTTTAGAAGCAAGAATATCAATTTTGCCTAACTTTTCCTCAACAGACTTGTTAAAAGCAGTTTGCTTACCGATGAAGTCCTTGAGCATTACCTCAAGCTCGGAGGGCGCGGCCCTAGTGTTGTTGTAGGAATTACCATAAGAATTACCATAACCATTACCATTGGTAGAAGGATATGGCCTATAATTGTTACTAGCAAAATTGTTCCTATAAGCATTGTTGTTAAAATTATTGTTTCTAATGAAATTCACATCAACATGCTCTTCTTGAGCAACCAAAGAGGCTAAAGGAACATTATTAGGATCAACATGAGTCCTATCATTAGCAAGCATAGCCATAATGGTATCAATCTTATCACTCAAGGAAGAGGTTTCCTCAACAGAATTTACCTTCTTACCTTGTGGAGCTCTCTCGGTGTGCCATTCAGAATAATTTACCATCATGTTGTCGAGTAGCTTTGTTGCGGCGCCCAAGGTAAGGGACATAAAAGTGCCTCCAGCAGCTGAATCCAATAGGTTCCTCGAAGAAAAATTCAGTCCTGCATAAAAAGTTTGAACAATCATCCAAGTAGTCAGTCCATGAGTGGGGCAATTCTTTATCATAGATTTCATTCTTTCCCAAGCTTGAGCAACATGTTCATTATCAAACTGAGTAAATTTCATAATATTGCTACGCAGAGATATAATCTTAGCAGGAGGATAGTATCTACCAATAAAAGCATCCTTACACTTAGCCCATGAATCAATGCTATTCTTAGTCAAAGACAGCAACCAATCTTTAGCTTTTCCTCTCAAAGAAAAAGGAAACAACTTGAGCGTAATAATATCACTTTCTACATCCTTATATTTATGCATCTCACATAGCTCAACAAAATTGTTGATGTGAGCGGCAGCATCTTCAGTACTAGCACCAGAGAATTGCTCTTTCATAACAAGGTTCAACAAAGCAGGCTTAATCTCATAAAAGTTTGCAGCAGGAGCAGGTGGTGCAATAGGAGTGCAGATAAAATCACTATTGTTCGTGCTAGTAAAGTCACACAACTTGGTATTTTCAGGATTAGCCATTTTAGCAAAATGAAAGTAAACAAGTAAAAACAACTACCAAGGATTCTAATTTTTTTGGGTTTTTGATATAAAACGATGCAGGTAAAATAAATAAAGTAAAGCAAAACAATAACAAAGTAAAGGATGTGCGTGCGAAAACTCCCCTCGCAGAAGTCTTCCACTCTTCCTCGAGAACGGCGCCAGAAAAAAAGCTGCTAGCATGTGGGTGACGGCACCAGAAGATTCCTTGTGCGTGGTGAATGACCAGCCAGTTGGGAACCCCAAGAGGAAGGTATGATGAATATAGCAGCTAGTTTTCCCTCAGTTAAGAAACCAAGGTATGTCAATCAGGAGAAAAGCAGAAAATAACGACTGAAGGTGATGCTTGCTAGTTTGCGACAGCTTCGGACAATTTATATATGGCGCCTCGTCCAAGCTTTGCTTCCTAGCTGCAATGCGGAACCTACACACAACACAACCAAGTACTTTGTTCCCAACTTGCGATGAGGTTGTCAATCTCACCGGTTTGCTTGAAACAAAGGTTATGAGTGTATCGAGTGGAAAACAGTAGAAGTATGCGAGTAAAGTAAACAGTGCGAGTAAAGTAAACAGGTGATAGCAATATGATGGAAATATGACCTGGGTCCACAGTTCACTAGTGGTGTCTCTCCATAAGATAAATAACACATGCTGGGTAAACAAATTACAGTTGGGCAATTGATAGAATAAAGATAAACGTGATATGTCAAGAAGATCACTATGAGATTTACTCTGGGCATTACAACAAAATACATAGACCGCCATCCAACTGCATCTATGACTAATAATCCACTTGTGGCGAATCAATCCGAAAACTCCACAAGTATTAAGTTGCGAACAACAGATAATTGCATTAAGCAAAGTGTGTAATGTAAACAAAGCATATGCCCTTGAGCATATGAATGTTGTTTTCTCCCTAGTAGCAACAGCACATCTACAACCTTAGAGGTTTATGTCACTCCCCCAGGTTAAATAGAGGCATGAACCCACTATCGAGCATAAATACCCCCTCTTGGAGTCACTAGCAACTACTCGGCCAAGATAGCTACTAACAACGGAGAGCATGCAAGATCATAAACAACATAGAGATAACATAAGATATATTTTAGTACAGCAACTCAATCATAACACCAATATTCATCGGATCCCAACAAACCAAACATGTAGAATTACATAATGGTGATCTCAATCATGTAGGGCAGCTCATGAGATCTAAATAAGACTTCAGGAACTTGTTTCGTCCAATTCCGAGAATATTTCCTGTGTATCACTTCTGAAACACAAAAATAGCAGAAAACAGGGAACTGGCACTGTGGCAACTTGTTAATAGGTTAGTTCCAGAAAATGCATAAAAGTGTCACGAAGTGTAACGAAACATTAGGCAAATGGTATAAAAACAAGCATGGAGCATCAAAAATGATAGATACGTTGGAGACGTATCAGCCTCCAAGTGCAGAGGTTTGTAGAACAGTAGCAAGTTTCCCTTAAGTGGATCACCCAAGGTTTATCGAACTCAGGGAGGAAGAGGTCAAAGCTATCCCTCTCAAACAACCCTGCAATTATGATACAGAAAGTCTCTTGTGTCCCCAACACACCCAATATACTTGTCAGATGTATAGGTGCACTAGTTCGGCGAAGAGATAGTGAAATACAAGTAGCAGTGATGATTATAAGTAGCAAATGTAATCTGAAATAAATATCGCTGCAAGCAAACATATAACAAAACTGAATGTAAATGGTGTGCAAAGCTTGGAAACAAGGCCTAGGGATCATACTTTCACTAGTGGACACACTCTCAAAGAATATAACATAATTGAACCAATAGATACTATCATCAATATGCAACTCAAAACAATTCTCCAATGGAAAACAAACACTAATCATGCGTAGGGCTACGAAGCACTCCTCAAAGTCCGTATGTACCCAAACTAGATTGTCCCACACTATCACCGTGAACGCACTAGATGGTTCCAACAAACACCAACATTTCATAGAGACATTAACCAAAAAGATACACATGATGCACACACTAGTCACCTTTACACCATGATACGAGGTATCTCCGGAGAGTACAATAATAAAGCATAGGAGTAGCATAATATCTGAATAATAACATCTACCAATTCAACTAGATACAAAGCTCACGAACACATAAAGATCACATCATGGGAGAGAGAGGTGAACCACATAGCTACCGGTAGAGCCCTCAGCCCCGGGGGAGAACTACTCCCTCCTCATCATAGGAGACAGCAAGGTTGATGGAGATGGCGGTGAGGTCGATGGAGACAGTGGAGACGGCGGTGGAGACCGATGGAGATGGCTCCGAGGGCACTTCCCCGTCCCGGCAGGGTGCCGGAATAGAGACTTCTGTCCCCCGAAATTTGTCTTCCGTGGCGGCGGAGCTGCGGAACTGTTCTGGGAAAAATGACGATTGATTTAGGGTTTTCCATCGGGAGGCTTCTTATAGGCGAAGGGGCGTCGTCAGGAGTGGACCAGGGGCTCCTCACCACAGGTGGGCGCGACCAGGGCCTGGGCCGCGCCCCCTGGTGGTGAGGGCAGCCTCTGGCCCCTCTCCAGCTCCTGTTTGGTCTTCGATACTCTTTCGGGAAAAATAAGACTTCTGGAACTTGTTTCGTCCAATTCCGAGAATATTTCCTGTGTAACTTTTCTGAAATACAAAAAATAGCAGAAAACAGGGAACTGACACTGTGGCATCTTGTTAGTAGGTTAGTTCCAAAAATCGCATAAAATCGCCACGAAGTGTAACGAAACACAAGGCAATTGGTGTAAAAACAAGCATGGAGCATCAAAAATTATAGATACGTTTGAGACGTATCACTACCTTTCAAAAAACCTTCAAAATACTTCTAATATTGTGACATTGTTTTCAACTCATGGGGACGTAGTGGTCGGATTTGCTATCTTCCATATTGTTTTATTCCAAAAAGGAAAAAAAAGAGAGAAAAAAGAAAAAAAGGGTACTCCTCCATGGTATGTGAATGTTGGTGGGCACCCGATGAATCGGTTAGCCATGCTTTGTGAAAGGAAAAAGGTGGAGAGGAGTGCCAAGCTTTATAAAAGAGCACAAAAGTGCCAATCTCTCTCTCAAAAACTTGATTATTTTTGTATGGAAGATAGTAAGAACCCCATTGCCAGTCGTTGACAAAGACAACCACCTCTCAAAACCAAATTTTTATCTCTCTGTTTTACAAATGAAAAGCTCTAGCACATGTTTAATCACTGCTTCCCTCTGCGAAGGGCCTTTCTTTTACTTTTATGTTGAGTCTCCACCTTCTACCTTTATGCACCATCTAAGAGAGCATAGTTGCCATTCTGAGTTTAATGTGCATAGTCCCAAAAGTTTATCATTGACTGATTTATGATTATGATTTCACTTGTTCTTAAATTATTTGTATCTAGTCGCCCTTTTAAACTTGAAGGCGTCCTATGCATTTATATTTTGCTATTCCATGAAGGATAAGCTGAAAACCACTTGGTATGTTTTTCCATATGATTTGAACACACGTTTAACTTTCATTGTTTCATTATTCATGATCTTTCGTTTGTGTTTCTTTTCATGTTATAACATGGTTGCTAAGTTTTTATTGTCAAGATTATGTCTCTTATGCCCATGTTTTAAGTTCTTTGATCTCAGCACTCAATGCTTTACTTAGATGATCAAGATTGTGATAGTGCATGTCACCTAAAAAATTATTCTTTTGTTATCACTTACCTACTCGAGAACGAGCAGGAGTTAAGCTTGGGGATGTTGATACGTTGCAAACGTATCTATAATTTTTGATGCTCCATGCTTGTTTTACACCAATTGTTATATGTTTTGTTTACACTTTGTGGCACTTTTATGATTTATTTTGATGTGCACAATGTTCTTGTTTTACACTTTGATGTGTAGGAATTACCAAGAATACAAGTGGAAACCTTGTTGGAGTCAAATTGGGACTTTCCAGAAATCTGTGCCAGAACTCTTTTTGAAGATGGTCACGTTACGGGTCGAAGACAGCGCAAACGGAAAACTCTTCAACTACAAAGTTGTAGGGAATTTCATGGCAAACGTTCTGGACATAACATTCACCTGATTCCGAGTCCGGATGGCCAAGTTAGGCCCGATCTAGTGCGGCCCAAGAGGGGGAGATGGAAATCCGAGAAGCTATATAAAGGGAGGAACCCTAGCTCGTGGGAGACACCTCCACCCACGAATTTGCAGCCACCAGAGCCACGTTTTCGCCTCCCCCATGGATCCCATCTCCATGGGGGAGGGCTCCCATGAAGCCATGAAGGAAGGGGGCTAAGGGGCAGCGCTCCCCCATGATGCCGGCGGCGAGGAAGTCCCTCGCGCCGCCGCCCGCGCTGCCATCGCTGCCGCCGCCCGCGCCCCTCGCTGCTCATCTCCGCCATCTTCACCGCTATCTCCATCACCAACTCCTCCTATTATGTAGTGGTTCATCCTCCCACACACCTCTGTACTGTCCTATCTAAATATGGTGTTTGATGCTATAATATTTATCCTATGATCTATGTCATGTTTGCATAGTTTATTTGTTCTTAGATTGATTTTTTGAATGTCTTTGGTTCATTAGAGTTGTATGTTGATATGGTACTGTCCTTTGGTGTCCATTATATTTATGCATGCATGTATTAAACAGCTTAAGGTTAGTAGTATGTGCAAAAGGAAGGGGGTAGTCCTGCCCTAGCGACAGAAACCTGAGGACACGAACCGGAATGTTGCACGTATGGGAGTAAGAGGACCATTAACTTAAGACTATGGTTGGGGAAACCTTAATGCATTGTTAGTATTTGCGGATGCTTGCTAACAATCCAATCATATAGTACTTGTAATTTCAAGTAGTGAAGTGCATGTATATTTAGCCTCTCCCACATAGAAAACTGCATCGAAGATAGTGAACCTGATTTATTCACTAATTAAACTTAGACAAAGCTACCACTATGACCACCACTTTTCCGCACTCATGGTACTGTTAGTTTATGGTTACTTAGTATATTTTATTGCTGCAGCACTAACAATTACTTTCTTGTATTTATTATCTTGCAAAGTTATCTCTCATACCCGTATTGTTGCTCTAGTTTTATTTCCTAGATGATGCAAATGTTTAGTGTGAGTAGAGTTGTATCAGCGGTTGATACGTCTCCAACGTATCTATAATTTTTGATGCTCCATGCTTGTTTTTACACCATTTACCCGATGTTTCGTTACACTTCGTGGCACTTTTATGCATTTTCCGGAACTAACCTATTAACGAGTTGCCACAGTGCCAGTTCCTTGTTTTCTGCTGTTTTTGTGTTTCAGAGTGATACACAGGAAATATTCTCGGAATTGGACGAAACAAAAGCCAGAAGTCTTATTTTTCCTGGGAGCATCCAGACATCCGAAGAGAGGAAGGAGAGGGGCCACAGGCCTCCCTCACACAGGGCTGGCGCGGCCCAGGCCCTGGCCGCGCCGCCCCTGTGTGAGGACGCCCTGGCACCCCTCTGACATCGCCCCTTCGCCTATATAAAGCCTCGGGACGGAAAACCCTAAAAGATTCGGCAATTTTCCAGAAACAGTTCCGCAGCTCCACCGCCGCCGTCGACGAATTTCGGGGGACAGAAGTCTCTGTTTCGGCACCCTGCCGGGACGGGGAAGTGCCCCCGGAGCCATCTCCATCGGTCTCCATCGCCGTCTCCGCCGTCTCCATCGAACTCACCGCCATCTCCATCAACCTTGCTGTCTCCTATGATGAGGAGGGAGTAGTTCATCCCCGGGGCTGAGGGCTCTACCGGTAGCTATGTGGTTCACCTCTCTCTCCCATGATGTGATCTTTATGTGATCGTGAGCTTTGTATCATGTTGAACAAGTAGATGTAATTATTCAGATATTATGCTACTCCTATGCTTAATTATTATAGTGTACTCTAGTGATGTTATTAAAGTAATCTATTCCTCCTGCCATGGTGTAATGGTGACAGTGCGTGCATCGTGGTGGTACTTGGTTTAGGCTATGATCGTGATCTCTTGTGGATTATGAGAGTAATTATTACTATGATAGTATTGAGTGATCTATTCCTCCTTTCATGGTGTAAAGTTGACAGTGTGTGCACCGTGTTAGTACTTGGTCTAAGTTGCAATGATTTCTATCTTGAGTTGTGATCTGATTTGGATATTTCTATGAGTGGTGTTTGTCAAGTACTTGATGAACTTTAAGGGGTGCTTCTGTAGCCACTACACAATGATTAGTGTTATTCAATAGGAGAGTAATTCAGAGTACCATAGTGGAGAGAAGTTATTTATTTGTTCATTCATGTTATATTGTTGGGAGTGTGTCCACTAGTGAAAGTATGATCCCTAGGCCTTGTTTCCAAGCTTTGCACACCGTTTACTTGCTATTTTGTTACTTGTTTGCTCGCAGCGATATTTATTTCACATCACGTTTGCTACTTATAATCATCTATACCATTTGTATTTCACTATCTCTTCGCCGAACTAGTGCACCTATACATCTGACAAGTGTATTGGGTGTGTTGGGGACACAAGAGACTTTCTGTATCGTAATTGCAGGGTTGCTTGAGAGGGATAGCTTTGACCTCTAACCTCCCTGAGTTCGATAAACCTTGGGTGATCCACTTAAGGGAAACTTGCTGCTGTTCTACAAACCTATGCACTTGGAGGCCCAACAAGTGTCTACAAGAATAGTAGTGCGTAGACATCAAGCTCTTTTCTGGCGCCGTTGCCGGGGAGGTAAGGTAAAAGGTACTCGCATCCTCCTGTGTGAGTGCTCGGAGTTATTTCCTTTAGATTCTGCAATTACATCTTTTTGTTTCTTGTTTTTATTTTTACTAGTTAGGCTTAATGGAAAACAAAGAGTTCTTTAGTCTTTTTCCTGATTTTAGATTTGAAGAGAAAATTGAAAATCCTTTGGAGCTTATTTCGCATAGCAATGTTATTAGTACGAATGCTTTGAATACCGTTAATGCTAATGCTATAGAAAAGTCTAAGCTTGGGGAAGCTGGTTTTGTTAAGTATGATATTTTTAGTCCCCCAGCTTTAGTGGAGAAGGTCTGTTCTGATAATATTTTATCTCCCATATGTGATGTTTCTAATGATGCTTGTGCTCCTCATCCTTTTAAAATACCTACGAAGATTGTTGAACGTGTTAGGGATAACTGCTATTTAGGTGATGGAACTGTCCATCCTGGTGATCATTTGCTCTTTATACATGAATTATGCGAGTTGTTCCAGTGTGCAGGTATTTCGATGAACCAAGTTAAGAAGAAGCTATTTTCTTTATCACTGAAAGGCAGAGCTGAGGAATGGTATCGGCTGCTTGAAGATGGTCCATCTGTTGGCTAGGAGGAAATTGTACCTCTCTTTTATTCTAAATTCTATCCTCCAAGTGAGATTCATAAAGATCGTAATCAGATATATAATTTTTGGCCTCATGAGGGAGAAAGCATTGCCCAAGCGTGGGGAAGATTGAAGTTACTAATGCATAAATGTCCTATTCATGATCTTCCCCGTAATATTGTTATTAATAATTTTTATGCAAGGCTTTCAGGATATTACAAGGACTATCTAGATGCATGCTTTGATGGGTCTTTGACAAGCAAGGATGTCGACACCAAGTGGGGTCTGCTTGAGACAGTTCCAAACAATATTGAAGGTTGGGATAGCGACAAAGGTAAAGGATCAGGTATGAATTACGAGTTTGATTGCATTAAGTATTTTGCTGAAACTGCTAATTTTCAAGAGCTTAGTGCTAAGTATGGTCTTGATCCTCAAATTATGGTTGATTGCTTTAAAGCCTTTGCTTCCCATATGAATGTTCCTAAAGGAAATGGGGATGTGTATCATGAACCTTTTAAGGACACTTGCATAGAAAGTGATATTGTTATTGATGATTGCAATAAACATGCTCAAACTTCTAAAAGTCCTATTTCTTATAAGCATGTTAATTTTTGTGGAGTACATAGACCTTGTGAACAGAGTTACAACAAGGAAGATTATTGCATCACCCACGCAAATGAAGAAACCAGCATGTGGCTCAAGGATCTAGATGTGCTTGGTGAATGGGTTTGTGAGCTTTATCCTTTTCTTTGTGAATTTTGCGGTGAAAAGGGGCACTTTAATTTTCAATGCCCAATTAATCGAACGAGTACCACAGATTTGTATTGTGATGATAAGATTACTTTCAATCAGTTTGATGAGCTTACTTTGTTTCTGAATTGTGAAGAGATATCTAGAAAGATTGCTTTGGTAGACATGAATGATGTTGATCTTAATAGCACCCTTCGTGGTTGTCATCTCTATTGTGCTAAAGATTGCCTTGCAAATACTTACTTACAAGATCTTATAAAACATGATGTTTTGCCAAGCTATGATAGGACTAATAGATGTTTCGATCTTATTAATAGAGAGGAGGAATCCTCCAAAGTTTCTTCTGTTGTTTCTGTCAGCAAGCCAGATTATGTGGAGAAGATGCCTTTCCCTCCTAGAGAATATGTGGAGAAGATGCCCTTCAAGTCTCTCCCTCCTAAAGGAGAGAGTAAGAAGAAGAAGAAGAAGAAGAAGAGGAGTAAGAGGCGAGAGGACACGGTATCTTCCCCTAAGCGTTATTATCCTGCTATAGATTATGATAATTCTGATTGGGATGATGTTCCTATGCCTATTACTTATGTTAGTGATCATGATTGGGAAAAGCACTCTACTTTTGATATTGAAAATCTTTTTGGTACCAATTCTAAGGTTAATAATTGTTGTACCATTAGTGCTATCCATGTTCCTTCTTATGATGATATGTTTGATGAATATGCTATGCGACATAGTAGTTCTCTATCTTGTGATGATACTAAGCCTCTAGTTTATGATGATGAGTATAATGTTTTCAATTCACCTACTTTTGAGGATAAAAATAGTTATGATTATAATATGCCTCCTATTTTTGATGATTATGGTGATGAGAAAAATTATTCTATTGAATCTGCTCCTACTATTATTGTTCATGTAGGGAGTATTAATCATTTTATGCATGTGGCTCATGATAGGGATGCTTTATGTGATAGTTCTATTGTTAATTCTATTCATGATGCTACTGAAAGTTATTATGAGAGAGGGAAACATGGTTTGATGGATCTCAACAATATTGAGTTTCCCCGCTTTATGTTGCAATTCTTGAAGTTGTACTTGTTTTGCCTTCCTATGCTTTTTGCTTTGCGCTTTCATGATTTGTCTCTTTACAAGACTATTTTTCATAGAAAGTGGTTTAGATTTAAATGTGTTCCATACTTGCTTTTTGATGCTCTCTATTGCTTTAAGTTCCTATATGGCGCCTTTGCCTCAAGCTTTTATATGGCGCCCACATGAGCATCTTTGCAAATTACTGCGCCTAGCTCAAAGGCGTTAAAGAAAAGCACTCTTGGGAGATAACCCAATATTTTATTTTCAGTACTTTTTCTTTTATTTGAGTCTTGGAATTCATTACTACTGTAATGACCGCTCCTTATCCTTTTTATTTCGTTTTTGTGCCAAGAGAAGCCTCTAATTTGAGTGAGGTAAGATTTGGGGATGTTGCTGTCCTGAAACTGTTTTCGGTGCTGCACCGTAAAAATTCGTATAAATTCTCTGTATATCTTTTGGACCTGCGATTTCTTGTGCATATGCCCCAGGTTATATCCAAACTTTCATTAGTTTAACACTTTTTGATTTGAGCAACAGAAAACCCCTAAAAAATTCGACATTTGTCAGCTGTTCTGTTTTGACAGATTTCTGCCAATATTTGTGTTTGCCGCTTTATCGCTTTCTTTTTTAGTTCTTTTGATCATGGAACTTTTGGGGAAGTTGCTACAGTAGTATATGCTTAATAGGTGGTGGTTTTGGGTTGAAACCTGAAGCAAAAAGAGGTTGATTATATGTTATGCTTACACTAATGTTGCTAATAGATTTGTGTTTAGTTTTGTATGAAGGAAGTTTTCAAGTGTAGGGATCGGAGGATGATGAGATGAGATGAAGAATGGACAAAAGCTCAAGCTTGGGGATGACCATGCATCACCCCAAGAAATATCCAAGAAGTACAAGCGTCAAAGCTTGGGGATGCCCCCGAGGCACCCCCTTCTTCATCGGCAAAAATCAGGTCACCTTTCAAGACACTATATTTTTATTGCTTCATGCACTATGCGTTTTTCTTGGAGCGTCAGTTGTTTTTGTTTTAGTTTTATTTTGTTTTGTTTGCTGCAATAAACGGTTAGATCACATCATGTTTCTTTTGGAGGAGATGAACTCACTTTTCATTTGCCAAGAACACTCTAGTTTTCACTCTTATCGTTCAATGAGTGTTCTTCTTTTTCTGCTACTGCTTTTGGTTTTCGTTTTTGCCTTGATTTGCATTCAGATCTTCTTATATATTTTCATCAAGGTGTATTTTTGCCTCTGATCTTTATTGGTTTTCATCAAAAGAGGTGTCTATAAAATTTTCAAATGGTGTTGGAAAAGAGAAAAAGCTTTATGCAAAAAAGTGGTACAAGAAGGAGCTTGTGTAGACTGCGGTTTAGGCTTTTTCATGTCATGCTTGATGTCTTTTTGATAGTATGCTTAGTGGTTTTGCTGTAGCATGACTTGTCTCAAACAATTGAGATTGCTTAATGAGCCTTTGAAAAAATCATGCATTGTTTTTATTGTATGGAAGCATTATTTTGGTTTTCTCCTTGATGCTTTATTTGGGTTGACTTGGCGCATGCTCACACATGTTAGACTCTTACAAAGTCACCAATAGCCTCTATGATCATTTATTTTTTGACTTTTGATGCCATCTTATGCTTCTTTTAATGTCGCTTTGTCGCTTTGCATGATTATGGCCGTTATTGCTCTCTTAGTTGGTCGCTCCCAGTCTTTTGCTAGCCCTCATTTTGTACTGAGTATGAGCTCTACTCGTGCATCCAACTCCCAAAAACCAAGTTTGCCATTGTGTCCACTATAAACTCCTATGCATGGTATTTGTAAGCCATTCCAAAGTAAATTTTCATGTGCTACCTTTCAAAAACTTTCAAAACACTTCTCGTTTTGTGCCACTGTTTTTAGCTCATGGGGACGTAGTGGTCGGATTTGCTATCTTCCATATTGCTTATTCCAAAAAGAAAAAAAAAAGAGAAAAAAAGAAAGAAAAAAGGCACTCCTCCATGGTATGTGAATGTTGGTGGGCACCCGATGGAATCGGTTAGCCATAGTTTGTGAAAGAAAAAAAAAGGTGGGGAGGAGTGCCAAGCTTTATAAAAGAGCACAAAAGTGCCAATCTCTCTCTCTCAAAAACTTGCTTCATTTTTGTATGGAAGATAGTAAGAACCCCATTGCCAGTCGTTGACAAAGACAACCACCTCTCAAAACCAATTTTTATCTCTCTGTTTTACAAATGAAAAGCTCTAGAACATGTTTAATCACTGCTTCCCTCTGCGAAGGGCCTTTCTTTTACTTTTATGTTGAGTCACCATCTTCTATCTTTATGCACCATTAGGAGAGCGTAGTTGTCATTCTGAGTACAATGTGCATTGTCCCAAAGTTTTCATTGATTGATTCATGATCATGGTTTCACTTGTTCTCAAATTATTTGTATCTAGTCGCCCTCTTAAACTTGAAGGTGTCCTATGCATTTATGTTTTGCTCTCTTTGAAGGACAAGCTGAAAACCATTTGTATGTTTTTCCTTATGATTTGAACACACGTTTGACTTTCATTGTTTCATTTTCATGATCTTTTGTTTGTGTTCATTTGCATGTTTACAACATGGTTGCTAAGTTCTTATTGTCAAGATTATATCTTCCATGCCCATGTTTTAAGTTCTTATGATCCCAGCTCACAAATGCTTACATATTTGATCAAGATTGTGATGGTGCATGTCACCTCAAAAATTATTTCTTTTGTTATCACTTACCTACTCGAGGACGAGCAGGAGTTAAGCTTGGGGATGCTGATACGTCTCCAACGTATCTATAATTTTTGATGCTCCATGCTTGTTTTTACACCATTTACCCGATGTTTCGTTACACTTCGTGGCACTTTTATGCATTTTCCGGAACTAACCTATTAACGAGTTGCCACAGTGCCAGTTCCCTGTTTTCTGCTGTTTTTGTGTTTCAGAGTGATACACAGGAAATATTCTCGGAATTGGACGAAACAAAAGCCAGAAGTCTTATTTTTCCCGGGAGCATCCAGACATCCGAAGAGAGGAAGGAGAGGGGCCACAGGCCTCCCTCACATAGGGCTGGCGCGGCCCAGGCCCTGGCCGCACCGCCCCTGTGTGAGGAGGCCCTGGCACCCCTCTGACATCGCCCCTTCGCCTATATAAAGCCTCGGGACGGAAAACCCTAAAAGATTCGGCAATTTTCCAGAAACAGTTCCGCAGCTCCACCGCCGCCGTCGACGAATTTCGGGGGACAGAAGTCTCTGTTCCGGCACCCTGCCGGGATGGGGAAGTGCCCCCGGAGCCATCTCCATCGGTCTCCATCGCTGTCTCCGCCGTCTCCATCGACCTCACCGCCATCTCCATCAACCTTGCTGTCTCCTATGATGAGGAGGGAGTAGTTCATCCCCGGGGCTGAGGGCTCTACCGGTAGCTATGTGGTTTACCTCTCTCTCCCATGATGTGATCTTTATGTGATCGTGAGCTTTGTATCATGTTGAACAAGTAGATGTTATTATTCAGATATTATGCTACTCCTATGCTTAATTATTATAGTGTACTCTAGTGATGTTATTAAAGTAATCTATTCCTCCTGCCATGGTGTAACGGTGACAGTGCGTGCATCGTGGTGGTACTTGGTTTAGGCTATGATCGTGATCTCTTTTGGATTATGAGAGTAATTATTACTATGATAGTATTGAGTGATCTATTCCTCCTTTCATGGTGTAAAGTTGACAGTGTGTGCACCGTGTTAGTACTTGGTCTAAGTTGCAATGATTTCTATCTTGAGTTGTGATCTGATTTGGATATCTCTATGAGTGGTGTTTGTCAAGTACTTGATGAACTTTAAGGGGTGCTTCTGTAGCCACTACACAATGATTAGTGTTATTCAATAGGAGAGTAATTCAGAGTACCATAGTGGAGAGAAGTTATTTATTTGTTCATTCATGTTATATTGTTGGGAGTGTGTCCACTAGTGAAAGTATGATCCCTAGGCCTTGTTTCCAAGCTTTGCACACCGTTTACTTGCTATTTTGTTACTTGTTTGCTCGCAGCGATATTTATTTCACATCACGTTTGCTACTTATAATCATCTATACCACTTGTATTTCACTATCTCTTCGCCGAACTAGTGCACCTATACATCTGACAAGTGTATTGGGTGTGTTGGGGACACAAGAGACTTTCTATATCGTAATTGCAGGGTTGCTTGAGAGGGATAGCTTTGACCTCTAACCTCCCTGAGTTCGATAAACCTTGGGTGATCCACTTAAGGGAAACTTGCTGCTGTTCTACAAACCTCTGCACTTGGAGGCCCAACAAGTGTCTACAAGAATAGAAGTGCGTAGACATCAGCGGTTGATAGAAATTGAGAGAACATTTATCCTACCTTTATCTCCTCGTTGGGTTCGACACTCTTACTTATCGAAAAGGCTACACACGATCCCCTATACTTGTGGGATATCACGGAACTCTATTTGGGAAAAACGCCAAACCCCCGATATTTTTTAGGTCAGAGGGTATATATAGGCGGAAGGGGGGCTCGAGGAGATGGCTGGGGCAGCCACACCACCCCCTAGCGTGGCCTGGCCTGGCCCGCGCCACCAGGTGGTGTGGTGCCCTCCTGGCCCCTCTCCGTCTCGTACTCTGGCTCCGTGTGTCTTCTGGTAAAATAGGATTTTTGCAATATTTTCTGGGATTTTTCCTGAAAGTTAGATTTCTGCACAAAAACAAGACACCAGGGCAATTTTGCTGAAAACAGCGTTAGTCCATGTTAGTTGTATCCAAAATACACAAATTAGAGGAGAAACAACTGCAAAAGTGTTTGGGAAAGTAGATACATTTTGGACGTATCAATGAGCTCGGACGAGGAGGAGGAGGAGGAGCCACCACCACCGTGCGGCCCGCCGCAGGCCGTCCTACTTGGCTCCTTCGAGACGGTGATGGCACGGTGTTGAATGGTGCCAGAAAACTTGTTGGCGTGTAGTTGATGATGTAAATGACCGGCCAGTTGGAAACCCCAAGAGAAGGTTTGATGAATATAGCAGCAAGTTTTCCCTCAGTTATGAAACCAAGGTTATCAATCCAGTAGGAAAAAGCCAAACTCAAGAAGGTGATGCTTGCTAGCCTAGTGACACTCCAACAAGGGCGCCGTTAACGATACTTGTTAGCGCGTCTTCAACTAGTAGCAACGTGGAACCTGCATATAATACAACCAAGTACTTTGCTCCCAACTTACGATGAGGTTGTCAATCTCACCGGTTTGCTGTAAACAAAGGAATGAGCGTATCGAGTGGAAAACAGTAGTAGTATGCTAGTAAAGTAAACAGTGCGAGTAAAGTAAACAGGTGATAGCAATGTAAAGGAAATTGGACCGGGGTCCACAGTTCACTAGTGGTGTCTCTCCATAAGATAAATAACGACATGCTGGGTAAACAAATTACAGTTGGGCAATTGATAGAACAAAGATAACGTGCATATGTCGAGAGGATCACTATGAGATTTACTCTGGGCATTACAACAAGATATATAGACCGCCATCCAACTGCATCTATGACTAATAATCCACCCACGGGGAATCATCCGAGGACCCCGTGAATATTAAGTTGCGAACAACAGATAATTGCATTAAGCAAAGTGTGTAATGTAAACAAAGCATATGTCCTTGGACATAAGAATGTTGTTTTCTCCCTAGTGGCAATAACACATCTACAACCTTAGAGGTTTTTGTCACTCCCCCAGATTAAATAGAGGCATGAACCCAACTATCGAGCATAAATACCCCCTCTTGGAGTCACTAGTGTCTACTCGGCCAAGATAGCTACTAACAACAGAGAGCATGCAAGATCATAAACAACATAGAGATAACATAAGATAATATTAAGCACATCAACTCAATCATAACACCAATATTCATCGATCCCAACAAACACAACATGTAGAATTACATAAAGGTAGTCTCGATCATGTAAGGCAGCTCACGAGATCTAAACATGAAGCACATGGTGGAGAAGACAACCAACTAGCTACTGCTATGGACCCATAGTCCAAGGTAGACTACTCACTCATCGCGCCGGAGGCAAGCATGGCGATGAAGAAGACCTCCGGTGGCGATTCCCCTCTCTGGCAGGGTGCCGGGAAGAGCTTCTGGACCCTCCCGATCTCGGATCGATGAAGGCGGCGGATCGCGATGTGTTTTTGGAAAATTGATCGGGTACTTAGGTTTTTCCCGTCGGGGGGTCTTTATAGGTGAAGGGGCAGCGTCAGAAGTGGACCAGGGCGGTCACACACATAGGGGGCGCGGCCAGGGCCTGGGCTGCGCCGCCCTGTTGTGTGGCCGGCCCGTGGCCCCTCTCCGTCTCCTCTTTGGTCTTCTGGAAGCTTCGTTAAATATCTGGAATTTTGGCTTTTGTTTCGTCCAATTTCGAGAATATTTTCTGTGTAACTTTTCTGAAACACAGAACAACAGAAAACAGGGAACTGGCACTGTGGCATCTTGTTAATAGGTTAGTTCTGGAAAATGCATAAAAACGCCACAAAGTGTAACGAAACACTAAGGAAATGTTGTAAAAACGAGCATGGAGCATCAAAAATTATAGATATGTTTGAGACGTATCAGCCGGCGCACAGGGAGACTTCAACGAGGGCGGTACGCTCCATCACCCTCGAGCAGATGAATGTGGCCATCGCCAGCCATGCCGCCGAAATCTCTGTGGAGCTTGCCGCTAAGGAGGCGGCCGCCAAAAGCTAATGGCGCCCGAACGACGAGCCACCAAGGAGCTCGAAGAGAAGGTTGCGTGCGACGCCGGCTACCCCACCTGGCATGCATAATGGCGACAGCGTAGAGAGGAGGCCAAAGCGGCGACGACGGTGAAAAGGGTTGCGACGGCGTCGGCTAGGAAGGAGGCGACAACGGCGCTGTTTCTTGCCGAAGAGGCATGTAACAACATCCCAACCGCCTTCGCTTAGCTGCTAGTGGTGCCCGAACTGCAAATATATGTAAATAAGCTGTATGCAAATTTGAATGAAAAAAACGCAGTTTCCTCTATTAGATTCGTGTGCAAATTTGAATTGAAAAAGCGCCTGTGTCAAATATTCGCTGCACCTGAAAAAATGCCGTTTGGTCCCCACTAAACGCACGATACTGGCGTGTGTTACCACGCCACCGAACGCACGATGTGATGGTATGGGACCGGTGCCATGCCACCAGCATTCGGGGTAATGATGGCGAGCAACGCCACGCCACCATTACGCATCGAACAGTGGTGCAAAATTGGTGGCGTGGCGGATCTGCGCTACTAAACCCAAATCGACACGCTATCAATGGCCTATTCTGTATTAGTGCTAGATGAAAAAGATAATCATTAACGATACTTAGAAAATTCAGAAAAAACTGATATTTTTGCAACATACACGCCATGTGTCTCGCATATTCATGTGAATTTTCATGAATAAAATAAATATTTCCTATCATATACATAACAAAAAAATGTAATGTCCCAAAAATCCTTTTTTAATACCAAATTTTGTTGTTTCACACCGACCATAAAACTTATCATTTGTCCATAAAATTTTACATGTGGAAAACCATGGACTGATGGACATGTGCATATAAAAAATTCAGACTTTTTTCTATACCGAGTCACTTGTTGGTAATGAAAAACACAAATGGAGCTTGGGTGCCATGTAGCCCAACTATTAGGAGATAAATGAAATCTTAACTTTTTTTGTCTCAAAAGATCCTAAAAACTACATATAGATGTCGAGTACCTACATATAAGATTAGAGAGAATTTTGTTTTCATATCCGACATACACAAAAGTCACAAATGTGATTAAATGACCAATAACTACTTTTTAATTCCTATTTAAAGTCTGAGTTTTGAACATACAATGTATAATTTAACAAGGAATTACACATACTTCCAAGTAAAAAATTCATCTTTAAAAAAAATCCATATGCAGCACTGGCTTCATTTTATAGTTTTCAAATTGGTCAGGTCAACACATTCTACAGTCCTAGACAGAGGAGAACACAAAGCGACAAAAGACTCAACACAAAAATGTGTGCCTGTTAGATTCTTCCACAACTTCTCTGCTTCCTACGTAGAAGGCCACTACAGCGACACCACCCACCAATCAAGCTGGCACCAGCAATGTCGCGGTCGCCCACGGACCTAGAGCAAGCCACTCTCAAGAAATGTACTTAAGGTTGAGGTGGGGGTCCACCGTCTGGAGACAAACTTGTCGTGGTGAGCCTTAGAGCATCTCCAGCCGTTGAAGGCCCCCAGGTCGAAATCCGGCGCTATTTAGCGCCGGATGGATGTAAATTTCGGTCCGGAGAGTCCCATGTTTCCAGCGGCGAGCCCAGGCACTATTCGAATTCAAACTGAAAGTTGACGAAAAGCGCACAAAGTAGATGAAATTTAGAGATATTTATATTATATAGGCGAAATATAGAGTTATTTTACATAAATAGGCTGAATTCGTCATATATTCGAATTCGGCCAAAACCTCAACTAAAACACCCATTCTACATGCCGAAATGGCGGTAGAAACGCGTGTAGTCGCCGTCGTCGTCGTCAGAGGAGTCGTCGTCCTGCGGCGGCGGCGCCTGGCGGCTGGAGCCCTGCCCAGCGTCGCCGAAACATGGCGGCGTTGGGCGGTAGAGCTCCCGCGGCGGCGGGAGAGCGTCGGACGCGGCGCCGGCGGCATCTCCAGGACAGGGTCGTTGCCGCGCTCGATGTGCTCGAGGACGAACTCGAGCGTCCGGCTGGGCGCGCTCCACCAGCGGCGGCGCCCGGCGGCATTGTTGCGCGCCCAAGGAGGGGCGGGTCGTCGTACGCCGCCAGCTCGCGCTCGTAGAGACGGCGGAAGAACGTCGTCCACGCCTCCCGATTGTCGGGGTAGAAGCGTGGATCCGCGCGCTGCTCGTCCAACATGGTCTCGAGGACCTCGTCGATGGCGGCGTCGAGGGCGGCTCCCGTCGGCGGCGGCGGGATCGGGATGCCGCCGGCGCTCAGGCGCCATCCTCCGGGCGCCCGGAAGTCCGGCGGCGCCATGTAGCCGGCCGCGTGCAGCAGCCGGCCCTCCCATTGGTGCAGGGAGCGGCGGCCGAAGCCGTTGTTCATCGCGCCATCCTCGTCGGATGGGTAGCCCGCCAGGGCTCGAGCTCGAGGAGGTGAGTGGAGGAGGTGGGCAGGTCGATTGGGGGAGATGCCTGCTGGCGAATGTGGGCGGCCAAACACGGTAGGCCGCGATATATAGGCGCGCTGGCATTAACTCGCCTCGCCGTGTGGCTAGCCGTCCATCGGCGGCAGCCTTTACAGCGTGCGGAAGACGATGCGTACGGGGAAGATGACGATGCGCGGAAGACGAGACAATGAGGACGACGACCGCCCACTCTCGCCGACAAGTGAGGGCCACACGACGCGCGGGGATTTTCCTCGCCTTTTCGCGCGCGTTTCTTTCGTCCAGAGTCCCCGAGCACGCCCCGGAAGGCCGGGGATGGCCTGGGCTCGCCGGATGGATGAAGGCCCAGATCCAGGCGAAAACAAGGATCCGGGGGCGCGACTGGGCCGATTTACGCTGTCCGGATGAAAAAATGGGTGCCGGGGGCCTCGTCGGGCGTGTGAGTGGAGATGCTCTTAGAGCTAAGGTCGGAGAGGCGGCGGACTAAGAGCATCTTCACCGGCGTCCTCAAATTTATAGTCGGTAGGGGCTTCGGCAAGCCCGTTTTGGGAGCGCCGATATGTCCTTCTAGAAAACTGGAGTCAGGCTCCCACACTGGCAGCCCAAAACGCTGTCCCTAAAAAATATTTCCTTACAAACCTTATTCAAATAGCAATACATATATTTTTATGAAGCAGAAATATTACATAGTTTACACAAATAAATAGTTTTTTACAAACCTTATTCAAATAGGAAATTCAAATATAGAATTCAAATAGGAAATTAAAATAGCAAATCACGCATTTCCTTTAAGCGACCAAAAGATGCTCGACCAGATCAGCCCAAAATCGATGATGTTCCTTGGCGTTGCGGATTTCCATATGCATGGCGAGGAAAGCAGAAAACTCAGCGGGCACCTGACCATCAAGTTGTGCAAGAGGACCTATGTAGTTGTAGGCGTGATCATTATCAGGTTCAGCCCGCTCACTCTCAATAATCATGTTGTGCAAGATCACACAACAGTTCATCACCTCCCACATCTGAGATTCTGACCAAGTAAGAGCTGAGTACCTGACAACGGCAAAACGCGCTTGAAGCACACCAAATGCCCGCTCGACATCCTTCCGAGCTGCCTCTTCACACTTTGCAAACCAAGATTGCTTCTCCAAAGTTGGTCCAGAAATTATCTTCACAAATGTAGCCCAAGATGGATAGATACCATTGGCGAGGTAATACCCTTTGGTGTAGCTATTGCCGCTGATCTCGAAGTTAACCAGAGGAGAATGTTCCTCGGTTAGTCTTGTGAACATAGGAGATCGCTGCAGTACATTGATGTCATTGTGTGTTCCCGCCATTCCGAAGAAAGAGTGCCAAATCCACAGGTCGTGATCGGCGACAGCTTCAAGGATCACACTGCATTCCCCATTGCGGCCTTTGTACAGCCCCTGCCAAGCAAACGAGCAATTCTTCCTAGCCCAATTCATGCAATCGATGCTACCAAGCATCCCAGGAAATCCCCTCGCTGCATTTTGTGCAAGGATTCAGGCTATGTCTTCTTCATTTGGTTCTCTCAGATAGGTTGGGCCAAACACTGCGACAACTGCCCGACAGAACTTGAAGACACCATCCGTAGATGTCGACTCAGCCATTCATAGGTAGTCCACTGAAGTATCCGGCAGAGCTCCATATGCAATGCACCGTAGGGCGGCCGTGCATTTTCAGAACGGACGTGAACCCCTACTTTCCAGTGCAATCTTTCTTGTACTTGAAGTAGTCGCCGTACTCTCTCACGCCTTGCACAATCTTCATGAATAAATCCTTGTTCATCCTAAAGCGCCAGCGAAATTCGTTCGGTGTATTTATTGCATTATCTGCAAAATAGTTGGAGTACAGCATCACGGCGCCGGCGTCCCTTTGGCGATTCTTGTTCGGTGCCTTCCCAGGCACCCAGCCGCCCCGACGGGGAACGACGTTGTCCATATGCTGCCGGAGTTGTAGGAGGAAGGTGAACCCCATATTTCAGCACTGTAGTTGGGCGGCAGCTTCAGCTTCATCCTCTTGCAGCACCTTCATCATAAGCTCATCGTCGCTGTCCATAGCCGCCGGCGAGGCAAACGGCCAAACACCTTGCGGGCGGGGTGGGGCGTCGCCTGTGAGTGGGTCACCGGTACACGCGGTAGAAGGTAGCGGAAACCTTGCCAGATGACGGCGGGGAAGCGCCGGCGGGCTAGAGAGAGCCTTTTTGTTTGGCTGGTGGAGGGGGAGGAGACCTGGAAAGGTGCGTGTCGTCGCCGGTGGCGGCTGCTCCGAAGGGTGGGAGGCGGGGCGAAGGGAGGATTTGGGGGTTGATTTTGCCTGCCAAGCGGGCCCGAGGCCGTTTTTCCAACGTGTCGCGCGGTGCCGGCGCTCCCGATAGGGTCCTGCCGCGTAGGGGCCGACGCGGGAGCGCTGACTATTTATTTGGGATCCAACGGGTGCCAGCAGGATTTTGGGCTTGCCAATGGTACACCAATTTGGGCCCCGAGCCCAAATTCCGCACCGGCCGCGTTTTGGGAGGCGCCGGTGGAGATGCTCTAACACGGGTAGTGGGTGCGGCAGTTTGGCCCGTGCCGGTAGCAAGGGAATCAAAGTGGTGATAGAGGAACAACAATGGTGCTTACCTTTTCCTCCTCCTATCTGGTAGGTGGCGGAGTTGCTCTCCTCTTGTTCCTCTCCACGCTCTTCTACTTCTTTTTCTTAGGCGTTACGACAGCTGCAGAACAAAACAGCCGGTCGAAATCTCACTATCTGTGTTGTCACCATACATAAGCTCGGGGATGGAGCTCCTAGTGGAGCAAGGTAGGGCAGACGTCCTACCTTGTTTTTTAGTGAAATATTTTAGACGAGGGTGTTTTTTGAACAATTTGAGTGATCATATTTTCAAAATGAACTTTTATATGAGAAAGTTATGTTTATTTTAGTAAAAATTGTGCAAAACTGATTTTTTTTTAAATGGAATAGCCTAGTAGGAAACCAACAATTTCTGTTTGTGATATCTAATTCTCAATCAAACAAAACCCGATTATTAACAATGTCCAAGGTGGGGTATTTAAAGAGGACCTGAAGGTATTTTGCCGGCTTGTGGGGTCTGGCTGAAACCAACTCTAGGTATGCAATGGATTATAGGCTTTAGTTTGTATATTTTACTGATCTAAAATTGTAATTGTATTAGTTCAGTCAATGTCATTGGTTAAGGATGTGAGGACATGTTTTCTCAATCGAAGAAATCATGGTTGAGAGCCCCCATTAGAATATGTCAATTTGCGTTGAAAATGACGTTACAATCCTAAGTATGGATGAAGCGCTAACAAAATGGGCGAAATTAAGAAAGAGGGAAGACACTAGTCCACTATTGATTACTTTTACATTGTGGGTACCTTCATTGTTGCTATAGACTATTATTATTATCGGTTGTGGCCATCGCTTTTATGAGTTATCTTTAGTGTTGCTTCAGAACTTCTACTGTATTGTCTTTAGTGAGTATATGATAGGAAATTTATCATTGATCTCATTATGTGCATGAGCATCTATATGATAAACTTGAGCCATTCATTATTCGTAGCAGAGACTTAAAGACTTGAGAGATATTCTTGATATTTAAAAGGCACATTATTTTTCTTGCAGTTTATCGCCTCATTGAGATGGCATTTTTTACTGGTGGCGACAACAATAGTTGAAAGTGCTTTCTCGGTGATAAAGATCATCAAAACCAAGTTGCGCAACAAGATGTTCACAATTGCTTCTTGACGAGTTGATGATTTGCTACATTGAGCGAGGGATATTCAAAAGTTTTGGTCAAAAAATAATGGTAGATTTTCAAATAAAGGAGAGGACTTTGCCATTGCCTAGAATTTCTGTATGCCTTATTTGTATGTTTTTAGGTTCTACTTATATTCACATATATTTTTATTCCTATTGTACTAACTGATCGGGTTTGAATCATCATTAATTACTACCGGAAAACTAACGGTTGTCGTGGCCAAATACTCACGCAGACATATGGCAGAGTATTTGGCCCATAAGAGCGGAATATCGACACACGACATCATATTGAACACGGCAGAGACCCCACAAAGTACACTGCAAACATATGGACATGGCAAACAACTTAGCACGCACACGATAGAGTTTCGACACACAAATGTCCTCTGACAACCATGGTGTTGGAATTTGGGTTGCCCGACAACGCTTCCCGCCAAAACTCTGCCGTGTGTACAAGCGGCAAGCAGGCCTTTATTCCGCCGGGTATGGGAGAAAACACAGGGTAGAGAGTCCGCGGTGTCTCTGAACAATAGACATACGGAAAAAAATCTTCATCGTGGCTAAGTACGCCGTGTGGCACCTGCCGTGTTCTGAGCACTCTTTGCCGTGTATTTGGCCCCACATGGCAGAGGCCTGTTTTCCGGTAGTGAATGTCTCGATCGACACCATTTAGTTTTCACATATTCTTTTTAGAGTTCGTCTTAGCTCATATTCGTTATGTGCTTTGTCACTGCATAAGCAAGCAGATTGCAATGGGTACCCATTACCTGTGTACCCGCCGGGTAAAAACTCATTAAGAGTATGGGTATGGGACAAAAAATTACCCATGGGTATCTAAATGGGGAAATATCATACGATTTGGTAGAATGGGTACGGGTATCAGATCATAGTACACATACCCACGTACCCATGTACCCGTCTAATATTTTGATATGCATACCTCTATAATTTTTCATTAAACTTGTGATAGTGATGTTTACTCTAATGCTTATTTTTTGGCCTTATATACGGTTCGATTACCTCTATAATTTGTTACGAGTTTAGAAACTTTGAGTGTTTGAATCTAGTTCTGATGTTTATGATTATATGTTGTTGTATTTTATTTATCTTGTGTTGTTGTTGTGGGTAAGTACTTTTGTTTATGTGAATGTGTTGTTTAAAATTTGTTGATGTTCATATGTATGTGTAGATGTTTATGATGTGCTACAATTTAAAAATTATGGATATATGTTGTTGTTTACGATTATTTTTTGTTAATTTGATGTGTTATAAATGCATGTATTTTTACCTGCGGATACCCATTTATCCTGCCAGGTAACATGTAGGGGAAAAAGTTGTACCCGTTGACAGGTATGAGTACGGGTGATGGGTAAGATTTAAGATGACGGGTATGGGTATGGGGTGGCTCCACCCGTACACATACGCTGCGGGTGCCATCCTTGCAATTATTTCTTACCCACAATCCACACGGTAAGCTTAACACATAGCCCGAACCTCAACACACAACATCTCTCCCAAATTAATCTAAAAAAAAACATATTTCCCAAATAATTATTTCTTGCTCCGACCAAGTGTACAAAAAGCTAATCATATTTCCAACATGACATATTTACCAAATTATTAGCTAGCACAAGAACAAAGGACAGCATGCATGCATGCAACGTCAAGCCTAAAAGCGAGAAAAGAAAGAAAAGCCCTCACTCACAAATCCATCCGTATATCACATTATCACATCACGAATGAGACAATCTTAGTCTCCAGCTGCTCCTGCTGCTGCTCCACTCGAGCGAGAGATCGGCTTCCGTTCTCCGCGCGGACAAAAAATCACTTTCCGGATTGCAAATAATTACCAACTTAATTAAGTACGATCCTGGCAAGATCGCAAGATTACTTAGGCTAGGTAGTGCACGCTATTGATTAGTACTTGATCTCGTCGGCGCCGCCGTTGGCCGCCATGCCGTCCTCGTCCTCATCCTCGTCCTCCTCCCGCTCCTCACCCTCCTCGTCGATGCTCTCGGACCTGTCCCTGCCACCCCCGCCGCCGCTCCCCCGGCCTTCCGACCCCGGGGACCCTGCTGACACTGGGTGCACCTTGTAGGCGGGCTGCGGAGGCGCCACCGCGCGGTGATGCACCATGGCAGCCGCCGGGTGGTGCTGCATGTGGTGCGCGGCCGCCGCAGCGGACTGGTAGTACTCCTGCGCGGACACCGCCGCCGTGTAGTGCGCCTGCGACGCCGCGTGCGCCCCGTAGATGGCGGCCGGTCCTGCCCCTTGCGTCGCGTAGTCCGGCGGCATCCATATGCCTCCCAGAACCACCAGCTGCGGCGCCCCGGCCGGCGGTGCCGATGGCGCCGGCATCGGCCGCCGCGTGTGTAGCCTATACTTCTGCTCGCCACATAACGGAACAAACTCAATCAACCGTTCAATCATCATTCTACTCATAATTAAAGCAGTTGCATGCATAATTACTACTACTGGAAACGTACGCAGAGAAAATGCAGGAGGGATGATGATGAGATTATAATTACCTGGAGATGGCTTTTCACCTCATCATTGGTCAATCCATCCACCTTCATCAGCTCGCGGATCTGCTTCGGGGTCGCCACTTTAACAAACAACAAAGGAGATTTAGAGTTTGTCTTAAGTACACATGTAAATAATTCAGCAGTTCAATTTGATGCATCGATGGATAGATCATTACTACTTCATTAGTACATGTGGACATGTGTGTCAGTGTGTATACCTTGAGCGCCACCGAGGATCTGGAGGGCATTGACGAAGCGGCGATGGAGCTCAGGCGACCAGCACCGCCGAGCCTTCCGGTTCGTCTGAGGAGGCGGTGGTACGGCCTGCCCTTCCTGCGCCGTCGACGTCGGCGGTGCCCCGTTCTGGACGATGTCTCTCCTCGCGACGTCGTCGTGGTACGGCTTCCTGTCAGACTCCCCGGCGACGACCGTGTCCTTCTCCGAGGGTGCGAGTGCAAGCTCCGGCAGGGCCGCCTCGCTATCCGCCATGCAGGCCTTGTCCTTGGTGAACGGGAGGAAGGCACCGCATCCGTTGCCACCGCCACCGCTGTCGAGCCCGCCGAGCATGGGGCTCGTGTCAAGAGGGTGCTCCGAGCGCTCCTTGGGCGTTTGCGGCCCCTTGGCCACCGCGTCCCCCACCGCCGGCCCGTTCCACAGCTGCGCCGACACCATCCAGCTCGCCTTCTCCGACGACGCTTTCCCGGTCGCCTTCTCCGCCGCGTCGATCCCAATGTTCTTTATCGGTATGAACTCCTCGAGCACCAGCGGCGCCCTCGCCGCCGCTACGCCGCCATGGCTGCCCATCTGGTACGCCTCCAGCTGTTGCCTGTACGCCTCCATGGCTGCAATTTCACACAGACATTTGAACCGTCAGAGCTCATGTCGCCTTGCACGTACGCACAGAAGCATCGGCACGTTAATTACCTTGGTTGAGCAGTTGCATGCAGAGTGGGAGCTCGCGCTTGAAGGCGTCGATCTTGAGCCGCTCGCCGTCGAGGCGGGACAGGAACTCCTGCAGCCTCTGCGTCGTCGTCTGCTCCGCCGTGATCAGGTGGTGGTTCTGGTCCACGAGCGGCGGCGGCGCTTGCTTTGGGGACGTTATCACATACCCACCGGCGCCGCCACCGCTGTTGCCGTTGGGCGTGTAGTCCAGGGTTAGGTCGGAAGGCGAAGAATCCATTTCGATCGAGCAGGTTGAGCAGTGGTGTAGCTATAGCTAGCTTACACCCTGGAGGTACGTGCTATAGGGAAGCTCCAGTATATTATTCAGGTTGTGTGTGTGATGGGTGGATCGGGGTGGGAATCGGCCTGTTTTTAAGGGTGAGTTCTGGGATGGAAGACAGAATAAAGTTGGATTTTGAGGAGGTGAAAAGGAAAAGTTATCACTGTATCTCTGTATGGGAGGGAAGAGAGTATGATCAAGCTAGACTTATAGAGGGATAAAGCAAAGGGCATGGTAACTTCTTGCAAAGATCAAAGGTGCAAAAGCTAATCTTCTGCATGCATGCAGGAGGTTTCATGTACTACAAGGTGGAGTAGGATATAGCCGTAGCAACTAACTGGCCAGGTCATGTGGTTTCTGATCTCTGCACCTCAACCTAGCTCTCGCTCTCCAAGAGTACTTTAGTAAGATCAAATGAACCGATCTAGCTATATATGTGTCAATGTGCCCTTGAAAGTTGCATAAAAACAGCACCCTCTGATCAAATCTCTGGCCAGCTTGCATGCATGGAAAATTGGAGCCTTTGATTTGTTGGACAAGTCTTCTTGTCCTACTGAAAGTCTGGCCACTCGTCCAACGCCACATGAATGTATTTTTCTTGGTCAATCTTTTTCCATGGATTCCACATTTTGTGGTAGCTAGGTTAAACTTTTGCAGTTGGTATTTTTACAATGGGGAATCAACCCATCACCCACAGGAAATTACTAGCTTAGTGGGTGCTCCTGATTCAAAAGAATTAAAGGCGAGCTCAAAGTAGTTCAAACAGAACCTTGCAAGTCTAAGAGAGAACCAGCAAGGTGTCTTGAAGAATATTTACCTTTGACACAATAATATTTGATTAATTTCAGACATGCACAAGGGATAATCACCAGATATACCTAGCTAGATGGGAATCACACCATCCTCTACTTGCACTTGAAAAACCCAAAAGTAAGCGAATTCATTATATACCTAATTGATAACAGTTAACAAAGATATCACAGATGCTCACACAGTGGCAACTTTTGTTTTCTGGGGTTCTAATGAAATATTCCTGCACCATTAATCAACGGAGAGGAAATGGTAAAAGGAGTACTAAAGCATATACCACACACAATTCAAGCCCTCAAAGATATGCAAAGATTCTTCTCTCTTTGCTTTGAAAAGGGTGGCGCATCCCTTCACACACAAGCTCTTCTTCGTCTCCCCAAGGCTTAGCAGTTCGGCTAGCACACAACACATGTGTATATATGCCTGTGTGTGTGTGTGCAACTACTACGTGCTACTACTGGCAAGGCACTTTGCATTCACAAGGGAATATATTATCATGGCTCAAGCAAGGAATATCTTAGGCTTTGGGAGGTATCAAGCACACACACACAACGAAGGACACAAAGGGAGGAGACATGGAGTGTGCTTTAGAGAGAGAAAGAGGGGGTGTGAGTGAGAATGTGAGAATCTCCCCTGCTGCTACTACGCTTAGCTTTTTGAGGAAGTGGGCAGGAAGCTAAGAAGATTCTCTCTCTCTCTCTAGATCTCTCTATCCCCTTCCCATACACACAGCTTGTAGGATACTATCAGGGCAGAGAAAGAGAAGGAGAAAAGTGTTGTGAGAGAGTATTGGTGCATCGAATTCCCTGTGCAATAATTAGGGTTGGTCGCTTTCTTGGGGCAGTCTTCAGGTACAAGACTCCAATCCCTACCTTTTCCATGGATTCTCTATCTGTACGAACACTCCTAGTATGGTACTATACATTTGGTACGTACGTATATGAGTATATTTATGGATCATGTATGTCTTGTATGTACTCACAAAAAGAATAGAAACTAAACTTTATCCAGGCCAAGAGTTGCAGAGGCCAGGGATTTTCCCCATTTTGAAAAAAAAAGATCCAGGACAAGCAGTGCCAACGTGTTTTTTTTTTTACCGCGAGCTTTATTAATTCAAAACCATAGAGTTACAATCAATCCTAAGACTACGGACTAAAGAAACTTCGGTGGCTCACCATCCCATAAAAACGACTCGTCTTGTACACTCGTAAACTTTGCGCAAGATTGCCCCTCGATGGGCATGCACAATGCTAAAAGATTCAAAAGCTAAACTTACATTCTTATCTCATCTAATAATATATTGCATCAAACATCATGTTTATCAAGAGATTTCAGTGGGGATGATGAAGAGGTGCTAGTCTCTTGTATAAATTTTATGGATTTTGCTAGACTAAAACCGCATCCCATGTGTTAATTTGTTCCTCAAAGTCCCTATTGAACACATCACCGAGGAGATATATAATATCTCTATCTCCTTGAGTGAACAACGGTGAACCTAGAATATCATGCACCCAAGTCAAACGGTTTAACCTTTGTAATTTCACTAGAAGTATGTCCATTGTTGCCTCCCAACACATCCTTGCCTGAAATCCCAACGTGTTCAAGAAAGGTCACTGAGTGCAAACGCTAGTGGCTTGAAGATTGGGATGAGCTCCAACTTTATAATTAAAAATTTAACTAGGAGTTTCAAAAAATATCAGAAAAATCCATCGATACATACAAATTTATACATATGTGCACTTCTTATCAAGTAATACATTCTATTTTAGGATCTACAAAAAACACATATTTGTGGCTCTAAAAAGAAAAGAAAAATTGATGTTGCTTCATGTATTTGTCATTTTTTGTGTAGATCACAGATGAAAATATATTTTAATGAAACTTTGGACATGCATACTAGATATCTATAACTTACTCATGTATTTTTTCCATAATTTTCTTCAAAAAACAAAGAGCTACCTAGTGCTCTAGAGCTACATATCACCAAGAGGTTTGTGCATTATTTGAATATGATGTGAGTTACACTTGATGTGAGTTTAGGAAACATTTTAATTGAGATAATTATCTCCTAGAATAATCATCTTTTGAGCGTAGAAACATCTCAATCTACTATTTTAGTAGAAGAGAATTATCTTGTTAACTAAAGAAAAAATAGACTAAAATCGAGATTACACACAAAACAAAGACAAGGTGCATCCTCTGACTAGCCAGGAGTCGAGAAGTCATTCTTCATGGCGATCTAGCGACTTTGACCTTATCTCATAAACTACAAGCACATCGATCATCTCGTAGGTGTCACAAAATCTACGACGACACCCAGAAAATAGTTGATTGGAAATCAAGAGTAAAGCAACTAAACTCATCCGCCGAATAGCCCTTTGAGATCATCATTGTTGACATGTATCGGTTGTTTCTTCAAAAAAAAACAAAGAGCTACCTAGTGCTCGGCACAGACACCCAACTAACATGCCAAACTGGATCACAACATTTTTTTGGGCGGAAGCCGTTTGCTGCAACTAAAACAATATACCCCTAAGGGGGAAGCGACATAAAAGCACCACTATCATCCGATCTCTTGGATTGAGATTTGCAGGGAAGCTGCCTAGGTGGAGGAAAGGAATGGATCGCCCCGATAAATACCTTGGTAAGAATGCCTTAGTTTTCACATATGTAGTACCAAAAGAACTCTCTACAGTTTTTTTACTCGCCCAAAGTGATACATAAAATTCCGGATGATAGATCAGTCCATGATTCCAAGTCAAGGGGAAGATGTACAAGCAGTTAGCAGTAGTGTGTTCTGGCCGTTGGCAGGGCAGCAGGGGGCTTTAGGCGCTTTCTCCTCGTGACACGCGTCAGCAGCGGGGTGGCCCCACACTAGATCGTCCTCTGAATATCCTCCATATTCCCTTTTGTCCGGCGGCACTGACCCCAGCGAATATTCCATCTTTGACGATTTCCCTCTGCCCCATACAGTAGCGCTACGCCTTTGTCTCTTGCTGTTTTCCCGCTCATCTTTCCACGACAGTTTTTTGCTTTGTTTTTTGGTATTATCATGAGCCTCGAGACATACTAATGCGATCTAGCTTGTGTCTTGATTCGTCTGATCAGAAGTTTCAGTGTAGCTCTATCATTTCCTTTTAACTGACATGGTGGCTTTGAACTTATTAACGTTGGGAACCTAGGATTTAGAGTTTATCTCTGTTTGGTTTTCGTCAGGCCGCTGAAGATGCCCTTACACATTAATTATATTTTCTTCGTGACTGATCGGAACATACAACTCACTAGTATTTACCGCACTAATTGTGTTGTGCTCGATCTCCCCTCTTTCGTCATATTTTTTCGATATGAAGGTTAAAACCCCTAGCCTCTGCACAAAATTTATGGACACAACATTTTTATTCAGATTGCTCAACAGAGCTTCACCAAAAAAGACACAAAGATCAATTCAAAACCACATCACTAGCGACAACTGTTGCCATATAAATGTAATTTTGGCGTCATTTTAACAGGATAATGCGTCGGCGTTAGTGATTTGTGGCATCAAGCCTGCTTTAGGAGCGATACTATCAAAAGTTGCACTGCTAGCCTGTGTTCATTTCTGCAGACCCATGAGCCTACGAACCTGTGTGTATCTTGTATGTGATCTCTTGGAAGATCGTGCATGGTACAGAGCATATTCTGCATTCCTGCCTGTAGTCCAGTACACATGAAAAGGACAAAAAATTCTCCAGAAAGAAAAACAAACTTATTTTCTCTGCGCGTGTGTGTTAGTGGGATATATATGAGAGAAAAATAGTTCATTATTCCATCGTTCTTATGGATGCGTGGGGTTGCTGGGAGAATATATGTGGAATTGGTGGGGATAATTCAGTGCCGCGGAGAAAAGCAGCTAGCGATTAGGAGGGGGAGAAAAGAACGGTCAGTGCTCATTAGGAATCTGGTGGCCAGGATGCTAATCGCTGCAGCAGGTTAAGGTTCTAGCTTGCAGTGAAGGACCATCCGACTCTGATTACAGATCTGGGAAAGAGTTCTCGCAAAATATATCATATCTTGTTGGGTCGATTCGGATTGCGTTCTGAATGTTCCTCACATTCTCCTCCAGCTCCATCTACTTTTCCATGCAAATGGACAGATGATTAGAACAAAGTAAGAGAGGGATGGGATTAGGTTTAGATTCCGGCTCTTGAGGGGTTTCGAGCTGCTGATGCACAGAGATCAATGGCGCATGTAGGCTGTCCATCAGAAGTCTGAAGATACTGAAGATTTCGATCTATCTACTGTATACTAAAAGCACAATACGGACGTCTAAAATAGAGCCACCACGTTAATCCACATAGGCTAGAAATAAATACACCATTGATTTAGATTATAGATGGCTAAGATTAAAAGATCAAAACGTTACGTAAAACATATATATTCCATGTGCAAATTTTGGGATCTGTCACGTAAGAAAAAATTTGAATCGGCAAGGATGCTCCGGTGTTGCACGGGATAGAGATTGGAAAGGAAAAACTAAAAAAGAGTTTGCATGCAACACGGTACACGTAAAATCAGGTACCCGCTTGAAATAAACAATGAAAAGAAAGTGTTTACATGTACTAGATGTAATACATAGTGAAAAGCTTAGGCATTAAATGATTGAAAACAAAATTAGGTCTCTCTATGGAGCCAAAGAGAACTTCCATGCTGACTTTTTTCCATACTACATCCTTTTATTAGTTGAAAAAGCTCAGGTAAATCAACTTCAAAATTTCACAGTATGAAAAAGCAAGTCGAGCAAATTTAGAAATTCATACTAGACGCAATTTACAAATTTTATAAAGGTGACAATATTTTACATATGTATTTTAAAATAAGTATGAAGTAAAATTACTCTAAAAAACAACTGAATTTCTGAGCAAACTTTATATAAAAGATAGGCATTTGGTTTCACTACAAATCCAATATTAAGTTAATTAGAGGTACGAAGGGACCGATGAATAATATGAATATAACATGCCTCTGACGAGTAGCATAAATGGGTGAGGTATTAGTAAAAGCAAAAGGTCAACATGAAAGAATTTAAGCACACAAATGAGGCCAACATGCCTCTGATGAGTAGCATAAATGGGTGAGGTATTAGTAAAAGCAAAAGGTCAACATGAAAGAATTTAGGCACACAAATGAGGCCTTTAGTTACATAAGTCACAACGATGAAAACTTGCCGCAACTTGAAGAATCAAAGCCTTCATGCCGTGTCTTCCTCCGCCGCCAACTTGACGTCGTTGTAATCAAGCCTAACCAAACCGGCTTCAGACAAGTGCTTCGAAAGGCATCAGCTCCCAATTATTGAATTATTGATGAAAGCACAGCTAAATGCCGACAGTCAATCAAATAGTAGCGCTGAAACATCAAATATGCAGGCACAAGGGGCTATAACATACATATCATTTTAACTATAATAAACATAGATGATCAATAGGAATATACTTGATACAATTCGCATGAACTAGCATCAGATGATACAATTCACAACGACACAAACTTGGTACACCAGAAAAACCAAAGAGTATATTCTTGCATGTGGATCACACAAAAATTCTCAAATCGGTGCTAACTAAAGTACATTTTGTGCATTTAAGTATATTGTACGAGAAACTAACAATAGTCGTGGTTTTGGCAATTAAGATTGGAAGAACAATCATGTCAATTATGTAATTAGTCATTTCACACTACAAGATACGGACATAAGTAAAAAGTTATTAAATGCATACCAACGAGAGAGTATTTTAGTAGTTTTGACAATTTATAACCAATAACTATCTTAACTTAGATAGGGAAGTTATAAAAAATGTTTATAAATACATGACATAAATAAAACCAACAAAGAAAAACTTATCGTAAATATTTAAGTGTGTGAAGAAGGAGAATACAATGTTACACATGAACCATCTACGGTCACTATGAAATCTAGGCAATAGCAGAGAGATTTGGAGAGCACGTTGAACCAAATATCATTTGTCCAAAAACTATATTGTGTAGATGTGTTGAACCATATATCCATTGGCCAACCAATATATTGTGTAGATGTGTGATGAGCAAATCATGTGGCCATGGGTTGTGAGTAAAACGAACAATGCTTTGAAATTGATGGCTGGAGAACTACAAATTATGGTCGATTAGTTCAAGTTATAGTGGCTATTTATAGAAAGTATATTTATGGCATACCATGTATATTATATAACAAAAAATATAATGAACCAAAAAAGGAGAGCCGAGCTAGAATTACATACATCTAAATGCTCAGTCTCTAGACCTGACAAACTATAGATATTAAAAACCTCATAGACTTTTGAAAAAAATAAGAAAAATACCTTCGCATTTGCGAGGGCCACCATGCTAGTTGATTTAAAAACATTTTACATAACTCAAAATCTTGCTTTTCTTATGAAGAACCTGAAAATTATTTACTTCATGTTCTAAGGTATTATCTTATAGGTTTGTTCGGAAAACAAAAAGAGACCCCTTCTCTCCGGAATACATTTCATCTTTTGTGGCGTAACCGACGAAACATAATCATTTGAAAAACTTTGAACTTGAGTAGCTTCAGAGTCTTCCTTTCCAGAAAGACACGTACGTACAAAATGATGCCCTAAACATGATAACAGTGTGCAACACATCCCTCAAATGGTAGGAGACGTCTTCCTTTACTTCCTTCTTCACATTCTTCTATGTACTCCACTGATTAACCGACCTTTAATCCTCCACGGTTACCTTCGAGAACCCGTTTCTTTTCCCGTGTAATGATCCACTGATTATATAGCTCCGTCTTTCTCTCCGACATGAAGATGCTCCGTACCTTCGCTAATCAAAGCCATGGATTCTCTCTCGCAAGCTTGCTTCTCTGTCAAGGTGTTTCGTTTTGCTCTGAACTCGAGCCATTCCTTGTAGCTTGCTGGTTGTCTTGTGCTACTGTGCATGAATCCTGATCTATGCCTAGCTACGCTCGAGTAGACTTTACGGCTGGATTCCTCCCTACCACAACGAGCCATGAACAATCAATCGAAGTGATCCAGTGCACGCATCTCGAACGCCGTAAAACATGATATTCGACGAACAGGTATCGAACGAATTGTGCGAGTGACAGGCTGATCGAGTCATTTCGGACAGGAAAATATTGCAGTTCAGTTTTGTGCTCTTATCTCATGTTTTTTGCTCCGAGATTCATATCTGTTTTAGCATGACATGTAGCGGTCTTTGCAGTATCTTTCGTTAGCTCAGCACTTTACAATCCGCAGGAGTCCTAAAAGACACAGTACTAGCAGTAACAAAAATTCTGCAGGCCGACGAACCATTCCTAAACTCTGAGACTCTGAACCAAAATCCTTTTCCACTGAACGCCTCTGCCGCTCTGCAGAAATGCAGCATTTTCTGAGTTCATCGCATTGACTTCAGTGACATGGAAGTATGAATCATCCTATGGCCGCTTTAAACTATTCCCCAGCTTTGCAGCGCTATGTCTTCTGGGTTCAGATTGCACTATTACTGCAGGTCACTTTTACCCCCAAGCAAAGCCAGTCACTAATTACTTGCTGCTTATTTGCCTCTTGGAACTTGGCTCCCAAATCCCAATGACAGAGCTGAGCTGAGTTACCAAAGGCGATGATCTGAAGATACTAGTACTGATCACACATCTACAGTAACAGGAAGGAGTTATTCTGAACAAGAGACCAAATGGATGGAAAAGAAGCAGTGATCAGCATGATACACAGGGATTCGCAGGGGATAAGGTTTTGGGAGGAGGGGATCTATGCCTATGCCCTTGGGCTTTCAAAAGGGATTAAGGGAAGGTGCTTACAGACAGCAAAGACAAGGGAGAAAGGGAAAGGGGGATCCTGGAAAAGAAGCATCTTGGAGCAAGGAGAGGGACGGACGGAGGGAGGGAATCCATACTATGCCATGCATACGGTGGACCGGAGAGACAGAGCTTTGCTTTTTAGGCAGTCAAGTAAAGTGGCCGCGAAAGGGGCTTCTCGACTAGCTCGGTCTGGTGTGCTAGCGGGAGGGGAGTTTGATCCAAATCTTGGAAAGTGATGCTGCCAATTGTGAGCTAGCGCTGATGATACTGCTTGCCCACAGCTAGCATGGTGGTGGCATGCTGGGGAAATTCCCATGGGGATGCCAACGTGTACATGTTTGGACATCTGCCTTTTCTTTTGGGCCTGTTTATCTCACTGCTACACTCTGTTTTTCCGATCAACCTGTTAGTATGTTACCTTTCCTTATAAAATGGATTGAAATTTCTGGCAACGAAGCATATTTACTACGAACGGTTTATGCAAAATAACTCTTAACATGATTGGTGCAAAAATAAGAAGTGGATGTTTGATCTAGCAAACTCAGATATGTTGAATAGACCAGACTTGGTTTATCTCTTGCTGAAGAATTTACCACCTAATTTTATCATCTGATGTTGGCTCAAAACATGACCGCAATGCAGCCCGGTGAAATCATGTGTACATATAGTGAGTTATTTATACAGACAGAATTTTTCTATTGCTTCCGGTAAAATCACTTGATAGCTCTCGAATTTAACTGTTGACGTTCTATTACTTGTAGCAAACAGACCGTAACAGGACATGGTGAGTGGCCAAGATACTTGGCTCGGGTCATACTGTATAGATATGATGGTAGTTAAAATTGTGCTTTAAAGTTGCTACTCCCTTCGATCACTATTATCTGTCCTAATACGGATGTATCTAGTCACTAAAATGTGTCCAGATACATCCATATAAGGATAGGTAGTAGTGGTCAGAGAGAGTATAAAGATTGATAAAAATAAAGTATTTTGGTGAAGACTTTCTACACATATTTTTTATTTTAGGTTAAAATTAAATTCATTGTTAATTTCACCATGAATAATAACAAAACAGTAGAAATATCGCTATGGTAATTTGGTTCTAATATCTCAAGTGAATATGACTTTGAACTTCAAACATCACATGTTTATCTATTACCTTTCTAACATAGCATATTCTTTTCTATTAAACTCTTGGTTGTGGTTTCCACACAAAAAATTGTTGTAACTTGATTTTCACCGAATAACTTCTTAGGCCTAACTGGTTCTCTATCGCAAACTCATGTGCGTTTTGGTGCCAAATTAAGAGGATAATGGACGTATGCTGCAAATGTTGCTTCATTGTTGCAAAAAAAATACAGGTGTTTTGTGTATGTGTGGTTTTTGTGGGAGTATTGTGCGAACAAACAGAATTTACTGCGACTAGTGTGAGTTTGTTACGCCCCTTTTTTGTTGTATTGGTGTTTTCAAATGGTACGCCATTTTTTACCGTTTTGACAGTTCGCGACAAGACATGTTGTGATGATGTTGGAATAGTACGAAAATTATAGTGTGAGTGGTGGGTATTCTGCAAGGGTTAGACGATACATATTCATATTTGTGAATATCTCACAGTGGAGTATGGGGCTGATTTTTGCACTAATCCGCCAGGCCGATGGTGTCCTTCTTAACTATTTATGCATAATCTTGAGACTTGAGAGGCTAATTATGTCTACTTGTTTGTGCTTATTACACTCCAATGTTACATAGACATCCAATAATTTACATGATTAAACATGTATGATATTGCAACCCATCGATCCAGTCACTGTCTCCGGTTAAATCAAATCTACTGTTTCAAGAGAAACCGTGGCACGTCTGTTCCTGGATGATGGTCGCAGCAGCATGTGTCATAGTACTGACCTATCTTAGTAGAGGACACATACCTTGTCCGTGCATGGTATGACCTGGTAACAAGTGTCTATGAATACGATTCGTTGTCAGTATATATGTAAGCGAACAAAACCAGAGAAAGTATAATTAAATTGACTCAAAATGCATTTATGTACTATGTGTGATTTAGATAGCGACGTCCTATGATAATTTGTTACTAGATTTCTGCAGATAGCAAGTCTAACAAAAGCATGGGTTGAGACAAAATAAAACAAACTTCTCAGAGCGGCGGATTATCAATTCATCTTTGTCGAATGCATTTATGTACTACTAGGAATTGCCACGCGGCGGCACGCCGCGCCCATGGATCATAAATTGAGTTTTTTTATATACAAATTCATCTATTATAATTATTTGGTCGAATACAAACTCAAGTTATCGCTGCTCACCTGTTTTCCTCTAGTCCCACATCCCGCATCAGGCAATAATAATTCAGAAACAATTTCGAGTGGACAAAAAGGGCCTTGTGAGCATCTCATATACCTCACTCTCAACAAAAATCTTTTGGCATGAGGTTATCATATTCTTTATTCCAACCGATGATCACATAATCCAAATCTACTACATCTGGGAAGAAGTTATATAGAGCTATACCCATTAAAATGAGGCATAATTTGCAGGAAGCATAGATAGAATTGAAATCCCTTGGTTTGTATCTATGGACAATGTCATGTCATAGTGACAGTAGAGGCTAGAAGAGCATATACAAAGACAAACTCGCTTTGATTTAAAAGGATGTTTTTGAAGACCACTGCAATTGCCAAGTTATTTGTGCCACAGACCCCTCTTCTTGGATATACTTTTTTCCAAAAAGTTACGACTTCCTACCATGGTATTCTGCATGAAGCTACGATAAAAGCAATCAAATCAGTACACATTAGTCAACCAAGCATCGCAAAATACATAATTTCATTCTAGAGAAAATGTAGAGGAACTATGAAAGGCTGGAGACACATACATATAAAATTGTACTGCCTATGCACATACAAAGGAGTTTCCACTGCAAAAAGCTTCTGACATTTGTAAAACCAATTAATTAAGCAGTTGGGCATGGATATTAAAATAAATAAATCAAAGGAAATTGTACCACTCAGCATGCATAAGGATTTTTTCGCTTCACAGGAAACATAAGATTAATCTCATTCAAGCACACCTAGAGAATAAAAAAAACCTCCTCTATGTGAGGCGGGCTAGTCGGTAAAGATGGTGCTATATGGTCACACAGTATGGAGTTTTGCAGTGGTAATTAAAGAAAATAAAGATGATGAGCTAGTATGTCCATTCAAACTATACCACTATATATACAACCGCAAAAATAAGTAACCAGCGAGAAAACTTTGCATGCCTAGGTGTTCATATGGCGATGACAGTATAATTAAAATCAAAGTAATAAATAATCAGTGCCATTCCAGACAGAAGCTAGAAGCTCTTTTCATAGAGGACCTTTTAAATAAGCAGTAGCTTGCTAGCTTTATAGGAGTCCAGTCAAACGTTTTACTATGACAATATCACTTAAAGTACAAAAGCATGACATATTTTATTTACAACCTAGTGATAAGAAAAGAATACGAACAACTAAACCTAAATTATGACCCGACCTGCATATTCTTTTAAAGATCTGTACAAATGCATATTTGCATACCTTCTACATGACATGGATGACAGAACACTAATTCAGGCAAACATGCAAATTCCAAATGAAGCATCTTTGTCCATGTCAACTTTTTTGTCATGCAAAAGAACTCACCCATGCTGCAACATAAACAACATGAAATCATCTTTCATACTCCGATCCATAAGAAAAAAAAAATCATCAGATTGGTGAAACTTGCCCTGAATCAATGCTTGCTCAAATCCCGTGCGGGAACCATGGAAATTTATCCAAAAAGAAACAAAAATAAGAAACAAAAATTTGAACTAATTAAGAACATGAGTTCGTTCTGAAATTCCTACTATGTGCAGCAGAATCCACAAAGCAAACCATGAAACATATGCACCTAGTCTAATCTTAATCAGACATAAAGCTGAACCGTGGAGCTGAATTGAGCGATGTAAGGAAGCTTGGAGCAGTACTATTAAACTGTGTCATTTGGAGATTGTCTTATGAAAAAGTTGAGATAAGTTCTGACCATATATTTTCCCTGCAGCAGGTCTCGCTATGATCTACAGCAAGAACGACACATGAATCCAGTTGATGAGGCAAGTGTTAGACATATCGTCTAACAACAGTCTTGGAAACAAATCTTAACATGGAAAGATGGCTAAAAAATTTCACTTAAACTTCAGTTTAACCAGAAAGCCAATGTGAAGCAAAGCATCTACCACAAATATTAACATGCATTCATGCTTATTACACAGCAGACTGCTAAAACTGTAATGTCTGCACTCTGCAGTCTGTCCTTCCAGTCGTAAGTGGGCTCTTGGCATTTCAATTTAAACTTAAAGAGCTAAAGATAAAGAGGATTAGTATCCTTAGAATCTGCTTGGGAGGGTTGTCTTGTTGTAGATTGCTAGCCGTACAATTTCTTTCCTAACAATTTTCTACGCACAATGGCACATCTTAGTAGAAAACAGTATTTTATTTGAATTGAAGTTGCAAAGCTTCTGGTACATTTAAAGTTGCAATCACCAAAATCCATCACATAAATCAGCAACAAAAAACTTTACACAGATCAGAAACTTGCCTCACCTGATGTACATGCTACAGTTGTGATATATCACTCGAAATAGTTAAAACACATGATCGTCTCATCTCCTCCTTACAGAACCTTGAACCTGAAACATTGAACAAAGAATACAAATAAAGCTTTGCCTGCAGGATGTCCAAATAAATGGCTCAAAATTCAGATAATTGATGCTGCAAGCCGATGATAAATTGAGTATTGCCCCTTCCTTTGAATCTACCTTCAGTCTTGTACTGCTACTGCTCCCACATGTCTGCGTCTTTCTTCCACTGTCTCTGCTCCTATATGTTTGTGTCTTCCAAGCCACCGACGTCGAACAGACAGGCTGGCCTGGTGGGGATGCTGCACCTGATGGTCGCAAGGAGGATGCCTGCACGGGAAAGGAAGGAGCAAAGGTGTGTGCGTCAGCTTAATATTTTTATAGCAAAGGTAAGAAGAGGAATTAATATACCACAGTTCCTAGACAATTTTGAGAAGCATTTCCAGAAATGAGAAGGCCATGCATTCAGCCTGCAAGATATGAGAGAAGATAAGGAAATGTTATTTAGGAAATTCATTCCAAGTAGCTGCATATGAGAACATAATATAGGCATATATGCCAAAACGACCAGAAAAAATTAACATTATGGAGATGAACAAACAATGTTCCTCGTAGAATTCGTGCGGAATAACCTGCAGTACACAAACTTTTCTGCAAATGGTTCTTCCTCCTTCCACCATCCTTTCCTGCAAATAGAAAAGCACACATCTGAGCTAATTTTCAGTTGCCATCTAACCAAGCAAATTATAACTGCACGTACGGCAAGCTTGGCTTGAAGAGCTGATTCATGCTGGAATTCGATTTGGAGCGGGGATGCACAGATAGATCGTATCAGAAGATGGGATTTCGAGTGGAGATTCTCACCTCGGAGTAGGGATGCTTCGCGTCGCGAGGGGAGCGGCTGTTGTTCCTGCTTCTTTTGCTGAACACCAGAGGCCCCGTCCGTATACTGTATCACCGCCCCCCAATCTGAGACTTGACCTGGCGGACGGACCTGCAGGTCACAAAAAAGCCAGCAGTAACATTCCTACCTTGAATGGAAGAGTTGGGAAAGGGGACGGTGAGCAAGGTCAAGGGTACCGGAGCAGCCTGTGTCCTTCTCCCAGAACGAAATCAACACAACGCACTTCCTCCACCTCCACAGCCATGCCTCCACTGTTACCCTTCACTCATCGCCGCGCGTGGTGGTCGTCGGCATAGAGGGCCACCACAACGTCCGTCAAGTTTGACGATGAAAAAAAAAGCTATCCAATACATCTGCGATTAGCTAGAGGTTTAAATTACTAGCGGTGAGTACCTTTTGCTTTTGCAGCGTGACAAGACGACATGGCCATAGCGGCAACTACGATGGCTGCCAAGAAGAGAGCCTCTGGGTCTCTCTTGAGAATCGCCATACAGCTATGGTATATAGGAGGTGTGTTTGCTTTGAGAAACTAGCACTTTCCTTGCGCTCTTAAGCAGCTGTTGTTCTTGTGTTCTTCGACGTCATAGGGTCGCCATGATCGTGCTTATATACTTCTACCATATAGCAAGCAGCTCTTGGAAGGAATTAATTACGTGTTTATCTACTCAATAAATGCTTGCTTTAATTTCTCTTCAAGCTTTGCCAATTTTGAGGGTTAACTGGAGAAATTAAATTGCCAGTTCCATCTCTTGGCATCTTAATGTTTTTTTGATTAAGAAAATATCAATTACACTGGGCCTCTCCAACAACGCAGTGTCCTAATACCATTACAGATGCACACAGCTAAAAAATAATTATAGAAGAAAAAAAAGTCCCACTACAGTGATCTATTCCTTGTAGCAGCAATATAAACACAACCAGGACAGCACCAGAAGTCCAGCTTCTCCAATAGCGACGCCTCTAAGAAGAAAACAATAGAAACATGTCCTCGTCGCCGAGCATAGATCATAGGTTTTCACCCGAGAGAAACTCCACGTTCACAAAACAATATCTTCAACAAGGCCATTACCATGCAAAACCATTTAAGGCCAAACTTCGATTTTTTAGCCTGAAAGGTTGGACTTTGAACTTCTCTTGTGATGTTGCCCCACTTACTAAAGTTGCTGCTATGAGTCACGAATCACCAAGCAAAATCCTCATCGATCGCCACAAAGACTCGAACCACCATTGCTAGTCCTCAGATCTCCTCTTCCATGGCATTATCTGCCTCTGACTTCACCATGGAACGTTAAGGACGTGTCCAATGATGGTAACAGACACTACTAGGAAAACAGCTACCCGTAGCGCACCTGTTATTATTACCCGTAGCGCATGCCCCCGCGCTGCCACTACCACGCCACTGGTATCTAATTAGTCGTAGCGCACCACCACCGTGCGCTACGGGTATCTTACTTACCCGTAGCGCATGCACACTGTGCGCTACGGCTAATCCTCAGTGCGCTACGGGTATATGCATTAGTGGTAGCGCACCACATACACCATGCGCTACGGGTACTCAACAACACCAGCAGCGCATCACTGGACAATGCGCTACGGGTATGTTTTTTCAAATTTTGAAAATAAAGCCATTTATACTGCCAGATTACAGTTTTTATACAGGAAATTACAGAAATACAAGATTACAAGAAGTATACAGGAAAATGCAATATACTTAGTATGAAATAGACACGGAATATGAATCTCATTATTTTCGAAATGAAGCGATCACATATTACATGAATTCAATGTCTCTAAGTCATCGATACCGGTCAAGTACGCAAGTTCATCATCCCACATTACATGAATAAGATAGTCACCTACGGTACGATGAAGTACACTACAACCGCAATCACCGCGGTGAGCAAGACGGCGGTGGTGACGCTGAAGAAGGTCGTCCTCCTCTCCTCTCGAAGATGGTTCCTCCACCAAGCTTCCGCCTCCGCCATCGTCGTGTACCCTTTGTAGCTGTTGCCCTTGAACCTATTGACTTGCTTCAAGCAATCTTCCCAGTGGACATAAACTCCAGGAACCCTACCTTTGTACACAACATACGGCATCCCTACCTTCAAGACAAATAAGGTTAGATAACAGAAAGCAAGAAGTTCATCACATGTATGCAATAGTAATGAAATATGACATAATTAACTAGGATGTACTTATTAACTTTACACCACGACTAAGTTCATCACACACGACACGATCAGAACTAATAAGTTCACCGATGTCTACGAAACATGCCATGCTAAGGAAGCTAGGAACATAGTGTACTTATTATTACAACTTTTGCTTGCCAGTATCAGGAACAAAGCGGAAGCCGCGTCCTGGCAAAAAGAATGCCCTGTCATCGCCCTGCAGAAGCAGCCTCTGATCTACTTCTTCATTTGACGGCTTCAGCTAGGCAGTGTAGAACATCCCCCCTTTTCTGACGACATCTTGAAAGATGATTGTCGCAAACTGCTCCTGGATGCGATAGAACTGTCCTCGTAGATTGTCATCATCAATCATCGCCAACTTTTCGGCCCAGGGTTGGAGTGAATCTGGCAGCGTCGAGTTTTTCTTGTCCCGTACCATCGCCAGCATATGATATAAGGCGTAATAGGCCTCCCTGTGACTTCCCTCGGGCTGCTTGACGCAGGGGAACGACGTAGTATGGGCGAAGCTGTACAAGCCGTGCTTGGGCGGCCGTTTACTCTTGAATGAGCCACCCTGAAGGATGTACTTGGTAAGAGCATCATCCAAAACTATCTTGACATGCGTATAGTTTTTCTTGATTGCACTGCCCGAGTCCAAAAATAGGGTACGCATATACACCGGGGAGATGTGGATGAGTGTGCAGTATTTGTCACTGCGCAAAACAAATCAAACAAAATGTTGGCAAAGACCGAGATGGAAATCTAAGAAAGAAGGCGGCGAGCCAATCACTTACTCGGGAAAGTAGGCCAGGAGCAAGTCCTTCCCAATGTTTGATATCATGACGTCGCTGAGATAGCTAATAGCGGCATTTCGGCCCGCCAACTTAGACAATTGGCTTTCACGCATGTAGTAGGGGTCCACTACCACGATGCCCGGGGTCTTGTCTCGTATGATCTGCATCTGAATACTTAGAGAAAATAGGCGGACGAAGGTCTGGTATAGCCGATACATGTGAAATAGGTCGAAGATGTCGGCAAACCGAAGAAGCATAATATCGGCGGGGGCAGCCTCGACGAAGCCCTTGCCCTTTGGCACCTTGGCCATGTAAAGCGGGTACGTTGAATCATTTTCATCAAGTTGGCGCTGTTCTAGGTATAGAATAGAGTCATGTAGACTCCGCATATCGGCACTGCAAGCCTTGAGCATTCGCTCATTCAGCATCGGCTTACCCATAGTATGCACGATGTGATTAAGACCCTTGTGTCTTGGTGGCCCGTCCTGAGCTCGGATCGGTTTCGTAACCGGCGGCGGCTGGCTCTCAATTTCCTTCTTATTTTTCCTTTTCCTTTCCTTCTTCTTCATGGGAATTGCATTCTGCTTCTCGACCACCTTATGGAGTGTCATGGGGGAGATAAAGCCTCTTGGAGGCTCCGTCCAGGCGGCATCTGGAGGCGTCTCCTGAGAATGGAATGACAAACGTTTGGTGATAGTTTGTCGTTTGTCCGAGGGACCTTCACGGTCATCTAAGCCATCACAGTAGGCGGTATTGATGTAGGCCTCAACGTTGACATCATCATCATTTGGATCCTGTGCCATCTGCATATCAGGATCAGGATCAGGCACCACATGGCTTGGCCCCGGCACGACCGGCGGTGTTATGCGTGGGGTGGTGCTCCCTGCCCCCAGACGAATCTGACTCTCCGGCCATAGCATTGGGTAGCCAAAGCACTGCCTGAGGGCTTTCGGCTCTTCATCTTCGTCTCCCTCGGGCTGAAAGGGAGGCATCACGTGGTCACAACCCCGTAACGTCCGAGCCACTTGGACCCTTAACACATCTGATGGCATCTGCCGACCGTGGAACATCCTGTTTCCCGGTTGCATGATACTACCAGTGGCAACATCCTTCAACACGCCGTCGACGTAATGTAGGAGAGTGCAAGGAACGTCGGCGCCTGCGGCCTGCGAAAACAGGTGGTGTAGGCCAGATGTTATGCAAGTGTATAGGTTACACAATGCGGAAAGTGTAAGTTGAGCCACCGCCGCTTAGTTACCTTGACGGCGTCGAGCTCGGCTGCTGTAGAAGGACCGCCGACGTACGTCGGCGTGCAGGTCACGGATGGAGTGCTTCGTTGCGCGGTACCTGCCGCTGCATTAATCTCCGGCGCCGCGATGTTGGCGACGGGTGTCACCAATTCGTTTGGCGCCGCGGTGTTGGCGGCCGGTCGTACGTTCGGCGCCGCGGCGTTGTTTGAGTTGCTGCCCATGCTGGGTATCGGGGGCGGCCCAACTCGACCGGCCGCTTCCCAACTCCCAAGCGCTTCAACAATGGTAGGGATGAACGAGGTCATCTTTTCTTGAACTTGTTTTTCGACAAGCTGTGGGATCTGTGCCACTTTCTCCCTGAGTTCTTGAAGCTCGCGGCTTTCATCCGCATTGAGTGACTTTTTTCCCCTTTCTGGCTTGCCAAACTTGTCCGACCATTTCACGGACAATCCTTCGCCGAGCACACGGCCAGCTGACGTCGGCGGTTTCAACTTTGGTCGTCCCTTTATCACATTCACAGCTCTATTCAAAGTTGTGTCCCACCTAGACGACCCAGTGGTGGTCGAACCCTGGGATGACGACGTCTGAGATGCCTTTTCTTCAGCTAGCAGAATCTCCTCAAACTTCTTCACCTTCGGATCCGTGGTTAGTTGCTTGGTTTTCGGGTCCCAATGGTACTTGGACCTAATTACTGCCCTGGCCGTCGGATCTTTGATCCTGAGCCAAGGGTTTTCGATGCCCTTCGCCGCATATTCTGCGTCCTCTCGCGCCCATATCTTATCCTTCCCTCGGTAACCGCCGCTACCGAGGTTGTGGACACCCAAGTTCTTGGACTGCAAGTTCTTCCCCCAGTCACTCTTTTCCTTGGTACATATGTCGTTGGGGTCGCACTTGAGCTTCATCTCATCATAGTCCGCCTCCGTGACCGTCGGGTTGCTCTTATTGACCTCCTCAAATGTTTTACCCTTGAGGATCATTTTCTTCACCCTGCCTTTCCAGCTGGCCAGGGCGGTGCTCATCTTCGTGATGGCGGCGTTATTCACAGGATTCTTACTAATATCCGTGTTGACATACTCGGGATCGAAGATGTATCGAGCATGAAGCTTCCGCAAGAGGAGTGTGCGGTAATGCTCGTTCTCCTCACTCCTCAGGTTCTCGGTGTTGAGCGGGACAGTGTTTCGGAGGATGCACGCGACTTGCCCTCCGTACCCGGCCACAACGTCCTCAGGCGCCAGAGGATACCCATTCTCCGACACTTGTGTGATTGCTTGTCGGTCGGTCAGCAGCTGGTTTGGGCGCCGATCCTTCCTATCCTTCCGTGGCTTCTTCTTCTTCCGTTGGGTACCATCTTCACCGCCAGATGTGGTGGTAGTGGTGTCGTCGGCACCCTGGTCCATATCGTCTTCTTCTACATCCATATCATCGGGATCTGCGCCCTCCATCTCCTCTTCTTCCTCCCTCTCCTCTACCTCTACATTCATCATCTCCTCTTCTTCCAATTCTTGGGACAACTTCCAGAATGGCTTGGCAGAACCACTGGCTTCCTCGTTGTCGGCCATGTTCACACTAAATAAAGAAAATGCTACAAGTTAATACAATAATTCACGAAAAAATCCGGCATGACCTATGCTGTTTTTTGGACATAGGGAGTGCCCATTTTTGCTGAAACGGAAGTAAATCGACATTTCATTGCTAAATGGGCACTCATTTGAATCCCCTGCACAAAAATTCATATAATAGCAAGCAGCAAGCAGTAGCAAGCAGCAGCAGCAGCAAGCAGCAGCAAGCAGCAAGCAAGCAGCAGCAAGCAGCAAGCAAGCAGCAAGCAGCAAGCAGCAAGCAAGCAGCAGCAGCAAGCAGCAAGCAGCAGAATACTTACAAATAATTACATGGCAGCAAATATTTCCCATATATACCTATCAGATATGCCCAGTATACTTACAAATAATGGACCATGTATACTTACAAATAATGGATAAGTTATATACAAATAATGTATACTCACAAACCATGTATACTTACAGATATACAAAATTTATACATAGCTGCAGAATGACATGGATAACTGAACTAACTATGTTCCCAGAATTTGACACAACACGCTTCAAGCAGAAGCTAACATCACTACTACCCTATCAGAAGTAATCCAGAAGTCATTAAGTCGTAAAATGTGCAGATACTCGGCAACTCTGCTCTTCATCTGCTATCAAGTTAATTGGTAATCACATGGTTGTATTACTATCAGAATTCAAAGGATTTACATGAAAACTATGACTAAACAGCTATACTCAGCATGAAAAGAAACTCATCACTTCCTGTCATTAGTTCATTCCCCACTCTACTCATGCAGTTTTACTGATCCAGTTACCCAAATAGTTTCTCCAGTCATTAGTTCAAATAGCATCCAAATGCAGAAGATATTGATCATGCAATAGAAGATCAAACAACTTCGAAATAACATCCACATGCAGCTAATTTTCATCCATTACCAGTCCATCCAATATATGCATTACAGAGATAGGACACTCTAGCTACTAAATATCTGAAGGTCCAGGCCCAATCATTTTCCTAATGTGTTAGCATAAGAGTTTCACTAGTTGATATATGCATATTACTGCAACAATATGTTCTTTAATGTAAGCTAAATTCTTCATTCTATCTTGCAGATGTGCAATTTTTTCCAGGAGAAATGTCACTTCAGAGAAGCTACTGATTCATGGAATCATGATCTCCATCATTTATGTATACAGTTCTCCACTTGATATAATTTGTATGTAGCAGACTGCCTGGAGATATATTATCAAACATTATTTCATATACTCAATTAGAGGGCAGTCTTTTTTATCTACTTATTTGTGGCCTATGTTTCTTTAGATCTTTATGAGCATGGAAATAGGGGAAAAGCTAAATCGATCCACTTCAGCCCAACAGTTTCAGTCCGACAGCTAAATCGAGCATGGAAATAGGGGAAAAGCTTTGTAACAACAGAATGGCAGCAAATAGGGGAAAAGCTCACCACGGGGCGCAGTACTGGAGGACGTCGAGGTCGGGGAAGGCAGGGACAGCGCGGCTCCTTCGCAACGGCGGCGGGCTCCTCGTCCCCGTCGGTGGCGGGCTCCTCCTTCGCGTCCCCGTCGGCGGCGGGCTCCTCCTTCGCGTCCCCGTCGGCGGCGGGCTCCTCCTTCGCGTCGGCGCGGGCTCCTCCTTTGCGACACGGCGACGGCGCTGAAGAATGGATCGATCTGGAGTAGGGAAGAAGGGGGCGGCCGGCTGGCAGTTAAACCTAAATCCAAACTTACGCGTAGCGCATGGGAATGGGATGCGCTACGGGTAATATTACCCGTAGCGCACGGTGCTCGGATGCGCTACGGATAAAAGAAGGTACTGTTTAAAATGACACGGACCGCTTACTGGACACAAACACTTCTTTACCCTACTGGCTCTGGCCGGCCAGCCTAAACCACTATGCTGGGCGTTCCAGGTTCGAGTCCTGGAGGCCACTTTTTTTGTTTTCTTTTTTAATTGACTTTTTAACATGTTATTAGATTCTGATAAACTCTAATATATTCTAAAGTAAATAAATACAAATAATACATTTTTTGTATCATGCCTAAAAATAGAGCATTCAAAATATATTTGAAAATTACATGTCGCCCAAAAATATATCTCTGAAAATTACATGTCGCCCAAAGATTATCGTTTCACAATCTTTTTGCCCTTCTTTTTTTGTTTTCTTTTTTAATTGACTTTTTAACATGTTATTAGATTCTGATAAACTCTAATATAATCTAAAGTAAATAAGTACAAATAATACATTTTTTGTATCATGCCTAAAAATAGAGCATTCAAAATATATTTGAAAATTACATGTCGCCCAAAAATATATCTCTGAAAATTACATGTCGCCCAAAGATTATCGTTTCACAATCTTTTTGCCCTTCTTTGTCAATGTTGAATAATTAAGCCCCAGAACCGTGAGACTTCTTCTCTTGAACGGTAGACCTTTAGGTTGGGTGGTCCGGCTTCTTCTTGTTGTGTATGGTTCATCGGCATCGCTTTCATCTTCCATCTTTGGGTCACCGTACATGTCAAAGTCTTGCTCGTTGGCGACTCCATCCATTTCGATGATGTTCCTTTTGCCTCTTCTCACGACAACCCGGGTAGGCTTTGGCGGGTCGGTAATGAAGAAGCATTGGTCCACTTGGCTTGCCAGTACCCATGGCTCATTTTTAGCGGTGACGTTTGCGCCGACAGTCTTGGATTTGGCTTCGGGTATAACCATGGTGGTGAAATACCGATCTTCTTTTACGACGTTTTTGGCCCATCTAACACGAAACATCGGCACCTTCTCCCCAGCGTAGCTCAGCTCCCAGATCTCCTCGATCCTTCCGTAGTATCTTTGCTTGACATCACCGGTGTAGGCTTCCATCGTTACCCCTGAAGTCTGGTAATCGCAATTACTGTCCTTTTCCTCAGTGTAAAATGTGTAGCCATTGATATCATATGCCTGATAGGTCATTAGGCAGTGTTCAGCTCCCTGTGATAAGGCGAATATGAGTTTTTCTTCCTCGGAAGATTGCATTGGTGGGGGATTAGCTAGAAGTTTGTCCTTGAACCAACGCGTGAAATTGGAGTTGTGCTCATTGATTATTGCTCCTTCCGTCCTCTGCTCGCCCCTGTCACTATACTTATTCGCAATAAAGCTTTTGTGCTCTTCTACCCAAGGGTCGATCAGTTGCATATGCTGTAGCGCGACTAGGTTTGCTCTATCAAAGTCGGCGCGTCGACCAGTGAAGTCGATATGCATTTCACGACGACCCTCGCGGTGACCCCATCCATCGATCCTGTCAAGGTGCTTGTTGACGGGCAGACCAACAGGGTTTTCGATGTTAAGATAATTCGTGCAGAAGGAGATGCACTCTTCGGTCAGGAAGCCCTTGGCTATGCTTCCATCGGGACGTGATCTATTGCGAACGTATCCTTTGATGACACCATTCATCCTTTCAAACGGCATCATGCTGTGCAGGAACATCGGCCCGAGTTGGACGATATCGTCCACGATATGGACGAGCAAATGTACCATAATATCAAAGAATGCGGGCGGGAAGTACATCTCTAGCTCGCATAGAATCACCACGATCTCTTCCTGTAGCCTGTGAAGTTTCCTCAGGCTAATTGACTTCTGAGAGATGACGTCGAAAAAGTTGCAGAGGCCAAACAACGTTTTGCGGACGTGCTCGTCCATTATTCCTCGAATTGCAACCGGAAGTATCTGCGTCATCAGCACGTGACAGTCGTGAGACTTCATCCCGCTGAACTTTGAAGGGTTTCGTAGCATAGTAAATCAAAAAAAATTCCTACGCAACGAACAAGAAAGCCAAGATCTAATCTAGGAGATGTAATCAACGAGAGGTAGATGAGATCTTCATACCCTTGAAGATTCGCACAGCAGAAACGTTCAAGAGAACGTGGTTGACGTAGTCGTACTCGCCGTCTCCTCCTCGCGATCCGATCCGATCCTACGCCGCAAGTGGCGGCGCCTCCGAGAGTTGCACACGTGCGGTGCAGCGACGTCTCCTCCTTCCTTGGTCCAGCAAGTATGGTGGAGAGATAGATTGGATCAGCAGCACGACGGCGTGGTGCTTATGGTGGAGAGTTTCTGCGGCAGGGCTTCGCCTACGCGCAGTCGCGAGAGAGAGAGAGAGGAAGGCAGCAGTTGGCGGCTAGGGTTTGGGTTAAGGGGTGAGGGAGGGCTGCGCCCTTGCCCCCTTATATATAGAGGGGTGGCCGGCCAAGGCCAGCTTGGCCTCTCCCCAAACCCTAGCCGACTTGGAGTAGGAAGAGTGGGGGGCAAGTTTCCCCCCCCCCTTCCTTCTTTGAAGACTCCCTTAGGGTTTCCCCTTGGGCTGGCCGGCTGGGCCTTAGGGGCCTTGTGCGCCTGGCCCAGGGCGGCCAGGGCACTTCCCCTTAGGCCCACGCAGGCCTCCGTCAAGTGGGCCCACGTTGGTCCCACTCCGGAACCTTCTAGAACCTTCCGGTACAATACCGATAAACTCCGAAACTTTTCCGGAATCCAAAAACTGCTTTCCTTTATATGAATCTTATTCTCCGGACCATTCCGGAACCTCTCGTGACGTCCTGGATCTCATCCGAGACTCCGAACTAAAACTCATAAACCAATTATCCATTCTATCCTAGCGTCGATGCACGTTAAGTGTGTGACCCTACGGGTTCGAGAATATGCAGACATGATCTTCTATCAATAATCAATAGCGGGATCTGGAAACCCATATTGACTCCCACATATTCATCGATGATCATATCGGATGAACCACGATGTCAGGATTCAATTAATCCCGTATATGTATTCCCTTCGTCACACGATATTTTACTCGCCCGAGATTTGATCGTCGGTATCACCATACCTAGTTCAATCTCGTTCACAGCAAGTACTTTACTCGTTCCGTAATCCGATATCACTTCGTGATTAACTCCTTAACCACATGCTTGCAAGCGGTGTTGATATCGATTACCGAGTGGGCCCGAAGTATATCTCTCCGACTTGGGAGGGACAAATTCCATCTCGATACATACAACTCAACAAGTACTTTCTGATCACCTGAGAGACACCTTTATTATCACCCTCACATAGGATGACGTTTGATGACTTCAAAGCTTTCTTCCGATACTAGGGAGTTGTATTATCTCATGGTCTAAGGAATACAATACATGACATAGGAAAAGCTTCGCAAAGATGAACACGATGACACGATCTAATTGCTCTGCTTTATTTGGGTCTGTCCATCACACCATTCTCCTAATGATATGATCTCATTATTAATTGACAACACATGTCTATGGTTAGGAAACCTTAACCATCATTAATCAATGAGCTAGTCCATAGAGGCGTACTAGGGACACGGTGTTGTTCATAAACCACACAAGTATTAAAGTTTCCGCTTAATACAATTCTAGCATGGAATATAAACATTATCATGAACAAGAATTATAATAATAACATCTTTATTATTGCCTCTAGGGCATAATTCCAACAGTCTCCCACTTGCACTAGAGTCAATAATCTAGTTTACATCTGGCAACAATCTAACACCCATGGCATTAAGGTGCTGATCATGTTTTGCTCGTGGAAGAGGTTTAGTCAATGGACCTGCGACATTCAGATCTGTATGTACTTTGCTAATCTTCAGATCTCCATCTGATATATAATCTCGAATTATATGGAAACGGCGGTTGATGTGCTTGGTTTTTGGATGATATCTTGGTTCCTTAGCCAGTGCTATGGCGCCAGTGTTGTCGCACAATATCTCCAGTGGGTCCAAGGCATTTGGAACCACACCAAGCTCAGTGATGAAGTTTCTGATCCAAACTCCTTCACTTGATGCTTCCGAAGCAGCCATGTATTCCGCTTCTGTTGTAGATCCCGCGATCACGCTTTGCTTGCAGCTTCTCCAGCTCACAGCTCCACCATTCAAAATATAAACGTATCCTGTCTGAGATTTAGAATCATCCGGGTCGGTGTCGAAGCTAGCGTCGACGTAACCTTTTACGACGAGCTCCTCGTCACCTCCATAGACCAAGAACATTTCTTTAGTCCTATTTAAATACTTTAGGATGTTCTTTACGGCTGTCCAGTGTTCCACTCCTGGATCACTTTGGTATCTGCTCGTCAAACTAAGAGCATTGGACACATCCGGTCTAGTACACAGCATGGCATACATAATAGAACCTATGGCCGAGGCATATGGCACTTTGCTCATAGTTTCTCTATCTTTTACCGTAGCTGGACACTGAGCCTTGCTCAATATCTTACCTGACAACATGGGCAATGAACCTTTCTTTGCTTTATCCATTCTGAACCTCTTCAGAACTTTGTCCAGATATGTACTTTGGCTTAAAGCTATTAGGCGTCTTTCTCTATCTCTATAGATTTTGATGCCTAATATATAAGCAGCTTCCCCTAGATCTTTCATTGAAAAACATTTATTCAAATAACTCTTCACATCGTTAAGCATATCGATGTCATTTCCAATAATCAATATGTCATCCACATATAGTACTAAAAATGTCACCGAGCTCCCACTCACTTTCTTGTAGATACAAGCTTCGTAGCAATTTGGAACAAATCCAAAACTCTTGATCACTTGATCAAAACGAAGGTTCCAACTCCGAGATGCTTGCTTCAGTCCATAAATGGAACGCTGAAGTTTGCACACTTTATTAGCATCCTTAGGATCGACAAAACCTTCGGGCTGCATCATATACAACTCTTCATCAATGTTGCCATTGAGGAACGCAGTCTTGACATCCATCTGCCATATTTCATAATCATGAAACGCAGCAATTGCTAATAAAATCCGAATGGACTTAAACATCGCTACGGGAGAGAAAGTCTCATCGTAGTCAACACCTTGAACTTGCCGAAAACCTTTTGCGACAAGCCGAGCTTTATAGACAGTAACATTACCATCCGCGTCCGTTTTCTTCTTGAAAATCCATTTGCACTCAACGGCCTTACGGTCGCTAGGAGGATCCACCAAAGTCCACACTTGGTTTTCGCTCATGGATCCCAATTCGGATTTCATGGCCTCTAGCCATTTCTCAGAGTCTGGGCTCATCATTGCTTCCTCATAGTTCGCAGGTTCGCTGTTGTCTAACAACAAGACGGTTAAGACAGGGTTGCCGTACCATTCAGGAGTGGCACGTGACCTTGTCGACCTGCGAAGTTCAGTAGTAGCATCGTTTGAAGTTTCATGATCTTTATCATTAGCTTCCTCTCTTGTTGATGCAGGCGGCGCCGGAACAATTTCTAGTGCTGCGCTACTCTCCAACTCGAGAGAAGGTTCAATAACCTCGTCTAGCTCTACCTTTCTCCCACTCACTTCTTTCGAGAGAAACTCCTTCTCAAGAAAGGATCCGTTCTTTGCAACAAACACTTTGCCTTCGGATCTGTGGTAGAAGGTATACCCAATCGTTTCCTTAGGGTATCCTATGAAGACGCATTTCTCCGCTTTGGGTTCGAGCTTGTCCGGCATCAACTTCTTGACATAAGCTTCGCATCCCCAAACTTTAAGAAATGACAACTTAGGTTTAGCACCAAACCAAAGTTCATACGGTGTCGTCTCAACGGATTTAGATGGTGCCCTATTTAAAGTGAATGCAGCGGTTTCTAATGCATAACCCCAAAATGATAACGGCAAATCTGTAAGAGACATCATTGATCGCACCATATCTAATAGAGTTCGATTCCGGCGTTCAGACACACCATTGCGCTGTGGTGTTCCGGGTGGCGTGAGTTGCGAAACGATTCCGCTTGCTTTAAGATGCGTGAGAAAATCATAACTCAAATACTCACCTCCACGATCGGATCGCAGAAATTTAATTTTCCTGTTACGATGGTTTTCCACTTCGTTCTGAAATTCTTTGAACTTTTCAAACGTTTCAGATTTATGTTTCATTAAATAGATATACCCATATCTACTTAAGTCATCAGTAAAAGTGAGAAAATAGCGATATCCACCGCGCGTCGAAATACTCATTGGTCCGCACACATCGGTATGTATGATTTCCAATAAGTCCATTGCTCGCTCCATTATTCCGGAGAACGGGGTTTTGATCATCTTGCCCATGAGGCATGGTTCGCACGTGTCAAATGATTCAAAATCAAGAGACTCCAAAAGTCCATCAGAATGGAGTTTCTTCATGCGTTTTACACCAATATGACCTAGACGGCAGTGCCACAAATAAGTTGGATTATCACTATCTACTTTGCATCTTTTAGCCTCAATGTTATGGATGTGTGTTTCATTGCTTTCGAGATTCAGAAGAAATAAACCATTCACAACAGGTGCATGACCATAAAAGATGTTATTCATATAAATAGAACAACCATTATTCTCAGATTTAAATGAATAACCGTCTTGCAATAAACATGATCCAGATATAATGTTCATGCTCAACGCAGGCACATAATAACACTTATTAAGGTTTAAAACTAATCCCGAAGGTAAAACTAAGGAGAGCGTGCCGACGGCCATCACATCAACTTTTGATCCATTGCCAACGCGCATCGTCACCTCATCTCTTGTTATCCGCCGTCTATTCTGTAGCTCCTGTTTCGAGTTACAAATATTAGCAACTGAACCAGTATCATATACCCAGGCACTACAACGAGCGCTAGTAAGGTAGACATCAATAACATGTATATCAAATATACCTTTGATGGTGCCAGCCTTCTTGTCCGCTAAGTACTTCGGACAGTTGCGCTTCCAGTGACCCTTGACCTTGCAATAGAAGCACTCAGTGTCCGGCTTAGGTCCAGACTTGAGCTTCTTCTCAGCAGGGGCAACGCGCTTGCCTCCGCCTTTCTTGAAAGATCCCTTTGCTCCCTTAGCTTTCTTAAAGCTAGTGGTCTTGTTGACCATCAACACATGATTGTCTTTCTTGATATCTACCTCCGCAGCTTTCAGCTTAGCGAAGAGCTCAGTGATCGTATCAGTGGAACCAATTTGATTATGAGTAACTACAAAACCTTTGTAGCTAGGAGGGAGTGATTGCAGAACTCTGTCAATCTTGAGCTCCTCTGGAATATTGCAGTCCAGTTGCTCAAGGCGTTGAGTGTAGCCCGACATCTTAATGGCGTGCTCACTAACGGAACTCCCTTCCTCCATCTTGCAGTTAAAGAACTTCTCAGAGATCTCATATCTCTCAGAACGGGCTTGAGTCTGAAACATGGTTTTCAGTTCCTCAAGTATCTCATAAGGCCCGCGGTACTTCTCAAAACGATTTTGAAGTTCCGGTTCCATAGAAAACAGCATGGTACTCATAATCACATCACAATCATCTCTACGAGCATTGAAGTCAGCAAGTTCTTCAGTTTTCGCAGTTGCAGCAGGGGTGTTACCTAGCGCTTTGTCAAGTACATAGGCTTTTTGTCCGCCAGCGAGTATGATTCTCAGATTGCGGAACCAGTTGGTGAAGTTAGACCCATTGTTCTTAAGCTTTTCTTTCTCAGCAAACACGTTGAAGTTGAAGTTGGACTTAGCCATTTGATCTACAACAATGCAAGTACAATTTAGACTATGTTCATGATAACTAGTTCAACTTAATCAAATTACTAGATGAACTCCCACTAAATTCAACATCCCTCAAGTTGTTTAGTGAACACGATCCAAATTCACCACACCTAATCCGATCTTCACGAGAAGAAATGTGGTTTCAATGGTGGACAACTAAGTGTCGATCATATCATTCATATGACTCATGTTTAACCTTTCGGTTCGTGTGTTCCGAGGCCATGTCTGTACATGCTAGGCTCGTCAAGTCAAACCCAAGTATTTTCCGCGTGTGCAAAACTGGCTTGCACCCGTTGTATGTGAACGTAGAGTTTATAGCACCCGATCATCACGAGGTGCTTGAAAACGACGATCTTTCGCAACGGCGCATACAAGGGGAGAACACAATTTTATCTTGATCTTTAAGTGAGGAATCATCTTATAATGCTACCGTCGCGATCTAAGCATAATAAGATACATAAAAGGATAAACATCACATGCATATAATTTTATGTGACATGGTATAGCCAATCTCCGCGCCATGATCTCCATCTTGTGCGCGCCGGCATGATCTCCATCACTCCACCATGATTGCCTCCACCACGAATAGCAACTACAACTATTGCTAACTACTTAGCGATAAAGTAAAGCTATTACATGGCGTATAAGAAGTTGACACGCAGGTCATACATAATTATAAAGACAACCATATGGCTCCTGCCGGTTGTGAACTCATCGACATGCAAGTCGTGAAAGATTACAAAACATGATCATTGCATACAACTCAATTCATACTCATCATGTCTTGGGCCATACCATATCACAAAACACTCCCTGCAAAAACAAGTTAGACGCCTCTACTTTGTTGTTGCATGTTTTACGTGGCTTATGGGAGTAGCAAGCTAAGAACGATTCTTACCTACGAAAAGCCACAACGGTGATATTATGGTTGCTAACATCCGATGTAAATCCCATGACTACTATAGTGAGAGAAACTGGCATCCACCAGCCGCATGTATGGAACAAGCCACACGTCAAGTGCGGAGCCGGTCTCGCGAACGCGGTCGCGTAAAGTTGGCCTGGACCGCTTCGATCTCACTATACCGCGCCATAAGAGATACACAACAAGAGGTTTGCAACAGAAAACATCAACGCCCGCAACAAACATGTTGCGTTCTACTCGTGAAACACATCTACGCATAGATCTAGCTCTGATACCACTGAAGGGTTTCGTAGCATAGTAAATCAAAAAAATTTCCTACGCAACGAACAAGAAAGCCAAGATCTAATCTAGGAGATGTAATCAACGAGAGGTAGATGAGATCTTCATACCCTTGAAGATTCGCACAGCGGAAACGTTCAAGAGAACGTGGTTGACGTAGTCGTACTCGCCGTCTCCTCCTCGCGATCCGATCCGATCCTACGCCGCAAGTGGCGGCGCCTCCGAGAGTTGCACACGTGCGGTGCAGCGACGTCTCCTCCTTCCTTGGTCCAGCAAGTATGGTGGAGAGATAGATTGGATCAGCAGCACGACGGCGTGGTGCTTATGGTGGAGAGTTTCTGCGGCAGGGCTTCGCCTACGCGCAGTCGCGAGAGAGAGAGAGGAAGGCAGCAGTTGGCGGCTAGGGTTTGGGTTAAGGGGTGAGGGAGGGCTGCGCCCTTGCCCCCTTATATATATAGGGGTGGCCGGCCAAGGCCAGCTTGGCCTCTCCCCAAACCCTAGCCGACTTGGAGTAGGAAGAGTGGGGGGCAAGTTTCCCCCCCCCCCTTCCTTCTTTGAAGACTCCCTTAGGGTTTCCCCTTGGGCTGGCCGGCTGGGCCTTAGGGGCCTTGTGCGCCTGGCCCAGGGCGGCCAGGGCACTTCCCCTTAGGCCCACGCAGGCCTCCGTCAAGTGGGCCCACGTTGGTCCCACTCCGGAACCTTCTAGAACCTTCCGGTACAATACCGATAAACTCCGAAACTTTTCCGGAATCCAAAAACTGCTTTCCTTTATATGAATCTTATTCTCCGGACCATTCCGGAACCTCTCGTGACGTCCTGGATCTCATCCGAGACTCCGAACTAAAACTCATAAACCAATTATCCATTCTATCCTAGCGTCGATGCACGTTAAGTGTGTGACCCTACGGGTTCGAGAATATGCAGACATGATCTTCTATCAATAATCAATAGCGGGATCTGGAAACCCATATTGACTCCCACATATTCATCGATGATCATATCGGATGAACCACGATGTCAGGATTCAATTAATCCCGTATATGTATTCCCTTCGTCACACGATATTTTACTCACCCGAGATTTGATCGTCGGTATCACCATACCTAGTTCAATCTCGTTCACAGCAAGTACTTTACTCGTTCCGTAATCCGATATCACTTCGTGATTAACTCCTTAACCACATGCTTGCAAGCGGTGTTGATATCGATTACCGAGTGGGCCCGAAGTATATCTCTCCGACTTGGGAGGGACAAATTCCATCTCGATACATACAACTCAACAAGTACTTTCTGATCACCTGAGAGACACCTTTATTATCACCCTCACATAGGATGACGTTTGATGACTTCAAAGCTTTCTTCCGATACTAGGGAGTTGTATTATCTCATGGTCTAAGGAATACAATACATGACATAGGAAAAGATTCGCAAAGATGAACACGATGACACGATCTAATTGCTCTGCTTTATTTGGGTCTGTCCATCACACCATTCTCCTAATGATATGATCTCATTATTAATTGACAACACATGTCTATGGTTAGGAAACCTTAACCATCATTAATCAATGAGCTAGTCCATAGAGGCGTACTAGGGACACGGTGTTGTTCATAAACCACACAAGTATTAAAGTTTCCGCTTAATACAATTCTAGCATGGAATATAAACATTATCATGAACAAGAATTATAATAATAACATCTTTATTATTGCCTCTAGGGCATAATTCCAACAAACTTCTGCTTCGCTTTGTCTAGGTATCTACTTATCTTGCCCGAGTAACCATAGGGAACTTTGACTCCTAGGAGGCAGTTGAAAAACTGCTCGATCTCCTGAGGACTTAGAGTGAAGCACGAAGCGGGGCAGTGATAGTCGTTCCTCTTGGCCCTTTTTCCCTTGCGACGACCTTCGGTCTCCTCATCATTATCGTCATCATCATCAGATCGTCCTAAGTGAAGGTCTTCCCTGATCTTCATAAATGCCAAGTCGTGCCTTGCTTTCGGTCCGTCTTTGGTCCTATCAGGCATGTTGAGAAGGGTGCCAAGCAGACTCTCGCACACGTTTTTTGTGATATGCATGACATCAAGGCTATGGGGCATGCGGAGGATCTTCCAGTAAGGCAGATCCCAGAAAACAGACCTCCTTTTCCATACCTTCAGGAGCGGCTTGGGCGCCTTTCGCTTCTTTCCCGGTGCAGGGCACTCTGGCTAACTTGTCAACAACTCATCGATTTCGTCGCCGCTCCTTAGACATGGGGGATCTCGGATCTCAATTTTACCATTGAACAGATCTTTGCGTTTTCTCCATGGGTCATCCTTGCGAAGCCACCTTCGATGCCCAAGGAACACGGTCTTTGAAGAACCGGGATCTTTCTGTAGCTGGTGATATGTTGTGTCATCCATGCATCGAATATAGGCACAATATCCGTGGACCACCTGCCCCGAGACATATCCGCAACCGAGATAGTCATGCACCGTCGTGACCAACGCGGCTCTCATAGGAAAATAATCTTGTGCGACGGTGTCCCATGTATTGGGTGGTGTGTCCCATAACGTGGCTAGTTCCTCTGTCAGCAGACCGAGATACAGTTGGATGTCATTTCCCGGTTGTTTTGGACCTTGAATTAGCATAGTCATTTGTATGTACCTCCTCTTCATGCACAGCCAGGGGGGTAGGTTGTACATCCATACAAATACGGGCCAGGTGCTATGGGTGCTGCTCTGGCTGCCAAACGGATTGAGTCCATCGGTGCTCACACCCAACCTGACATTCCTTGGATCATTACCAAATTCTGGGCACTCGATGTCCAATGCCTTCCACTGGCTAGCATCTGAAGGGTGTCTCAGTATCATGTCCTCCTGATCATCATCGTCATCATCTTTTGGCTTCTTCCTTTCCGCGTGCCAGCGCATAAGCTTTGCTTCCTTTGGGTCGGCGAAATATCGTTGTACACGAGGAGTGATCGGAAAGTACCATAGTACCTTTCGAGGAGCTTTCTTCCCACTCTTGTATCGAGATGCGCCGCACACCGGACATGTGTTTCTCTCCGCATCTTCTCGCCGATAAATGATGCAATCATTAATGCAAGCATGGTATCTCACGTGAGGTAAATCAAGAGGGCACACGATTTTCTTGGCCTCCTCGATACTAGTTGGACACTTGTTCCCCTCGGGAAGACGCTCCTGCCAGAATGCCATGTTTTTGTCAAAGCTTTTGTCGGTCCATTTGTGTCTTGCCTTCATCTGCAGTGCCCTGAGCGTGACATCCAAACGTGTATCCCCGGGCCTGCATCCTGCATACAATGGAGTAACTGCGTCCTTCTCTAGGCTCGCCAGCTTGGCTTTCTCTGTAGCGGCATCCCGCGTGTTGCTTGTCGGCTTGAGAAGTAGTGCTTGAACGTAAGGGTTCTGCACCCAGCTACCTGACGGTGTTCCATCTGCTCCGGCATCTTGATCTTCTTCACCATGTCCGGCATCTTGATCTTCTTCACCATGTCCGGCATCTTGATCTTCTCCACCATGTCCGGCATCTTCTCCGCCTTCATCATGACCGGGAAAATCTTCGTCACCACCATGCCCTTCCTCATCATTTCCCATCGCCGCTCCATGGACGTTGTCATCATCTTCGTCACTTATCCACCGAGTGTAGCCATCCATGAAACCGCGAGAGAGCAGGTGGCTCTGCAGTTGCCCGGAATAAGGGTCGATATAGCACTTCAGTTTGCATTTGTGACACGGACACTTTATCTCTGTCTGGTTATTTCGAATCATGTCGTGCGTCGCGGCTTTCATATATCTTGCCACTGTGCCTTCATTCATCGACTGGACCATGGTTGCCTGGTATACATATATATGGAGCAAGAGAATATCTTAGAACCGGCCAAATACACACATAGTCGTCCAAAAATTCCAGCATGACCTTGCCTAAAAATGGACCTATCCGTGGTGCCAAAATATACCGAAATGGAAGTAAATCAACATTTCGGCATAACAACATTGGCACCATCGGTAAATCATCATATTTGGATCCAAACAAATAAGAATTCATACATACAAACGTGTTCCGATGCCACACAAGCATGCATACATACAAACAACAATGACACACCTACAAGCATACCCGTAGGGCATACAAACACCGATGCCACACACCGATGTCCTCATATTACTCACCTATTATAGACGATACCGCGACACGAGAGAACGAGAGTGTGTGTGTGCACGAGATAGTAATAAAGTGAAATCTAAAGGTTAGTAGACATTGCACTCATATATCTACCAACCAAAGTAGCTTTAATAAGCTAAAATAGATGGAAGAATGATGAAATTAGGTTGGGGAGGAGGAGGGGGACGACCAGATCTAGTGGTGAATGGAGGGGGAAGAAGGGGGGCAATGATTGGAGCTAGGTGGCTTCATGCCTTAAAAATAAGCATCCCAGGTTACCCGTAGCGCATTGGATACACATGCGCTGCGGGTAGATATCTACCCGCAGCGCATGTGTATCCAATGCGCTACGGGTAACCTGGGATTATGCCTATATGTCTCTCCTAAGCTTACCCGTAGCGCACCACTCGTGAATGCGCTACGGGTAGTTAGTGTTACCCGTAGCGCATTCACTAAGGGTGCGCTACGGGTAAGCTTAGGAAAAACGGCCGTCTAGGTCTACGAATAGCCGTAGCGCATGCTTATCTCTGGTGCGCTGCGGGTAATGTGTATAGCCGTAGCGCACTGTGCAGGGTGCGCTACGGCTAAATAGCCGCAGCGCACCACTTGCTGTATGCGCTACGGGTAAGTCTTCCACCTATAGCTGTTTTCCTAGTAGTGAGACAACAGAGCTTCACAACTCTTCCTTTAAAACCAAACGGTCAGAAAAAACGTGGGTGCGCACAACCGAATCCCATATGATCCAGCAATCTCTAGGAATGGGGCACCTAGTGGATTTCGTCGGTGGAGCCTTCCGAAACTCGATACTCCGGCCAGATCAATGAGGGCGGGCATAAAGTAGATGTTCATCTTGGTGCGAGAGGAACCCTAGTGCCGCCACCTTATTCGAGATCTCGAACGAGACTGGATGGTGGGATCTAGCCCGTCGCCGCCTGGCCAACTGATGACCCACAAGTATAGGGGGTGTATCGTAGTACTTTTGATAAATAAGAGTGTCAAAACCAACAAGGAGCAGAAGGTGTTGACAAGCGGTTTTGATCAAGGATTCACTGTAAATACTAGTAAATGGGTTTTCAGGGGTATTTGGTAACGCAAGTAAATAAATTACAAGTAAATTAAAGACAATAATAGTAATTGCTGCAAGTGGCCCAATCCTTTCTAATGCAAAGGACAAGCCGGTTGTGTAACTTATGATTACCAAACGTTCCTGAGGACACACGAGAGTTTCTGTCGAGAGCTTTCGCTTCATGCTGCTAAGTAATCTTCATTGGTTTGATAAGTGTTATGGGGGTGAACCTGTGCTAGCGTACTACCCTTACTAGGACTAATACACACTTGTGATTATACCCCCCCCTGCAAGCATCCGCAAATACAAGAAAGTAATTAAGATAAATCTAACCACAGCCTTAAACTCTGAGATCCTACGCTCCCTGGTGCAATGGTTTCCTAACGGGGGTTTAGGTTTCTGTCGCTCCGGCAACCCCACAATTAGTAGCCAAATACACAATGCATTCTACTAGGCCCATAAATGGTGAAGTATCATGTAGTCGACGTTCACATGACACCACTAGTAGAATAACACCACAACATAAATATCAAACCATTAAATATTACTCAACATAGTTTCACTACTAACATCTCGACTTCTCTCATGTCCTCAAGAACTAAACGAACTACTCACAAGACATCATATAGATCATGACCAGAAGTGAAATAATGGTAAATAACAATCTGAACATAAACCTTAATTCAATGGTTCCACTCAATAGCATCAACTACAAGAGTAATTAACACCGGGAAAGTTTCCCCTAAGAATTGGACAAGATTCAACCCAAGATGTTACAGCGGGATGGCGTGGTGATGGTGGAGATAAAGGTGCTGATGATGATGGTGATGATGATCCCGATGAAGTCAAGCGCGATGATGATGATGATGGCGACGATCTTCCCTCTCCGGGAAGGAATTTCCCTGGTAGATTTCTCCCTGCCGGAGAGCTTTTCTCTCTCGGTGTTTTCCATCCCACAAAGGCGGCGGTGTCTATCTCTGATGCCCCCCTCTCACTTAGGTTTTTGGGGATGACAATATACGCGAGGGGGTGATGGTAGTAGTGGGCCAGGGTGGCCTCATCACAGGGCGGCGCGGCCAGGGGTGGGCTCGCGCCCCCTGGTGGTGAGCCCACCCTGCTGCTCCTCTCGCCTCCTCCTTCTAGCTACTTTCATCTTCTGATATTATATGAATTTCCGGGTATTTGATCTTCAGAAATATGGTGTCTTGACGGTCCTTTTTCCAGCAGAATCCTGACTCCGGTAGCAAGTTCTCCAATGATCATCAAACATGTAAAAACAGAGGAAACAACATAAGTATCATCTCTAAATATGAAATATATCAATGAATAACAGTAAATTATGATACAAAATAGTGATGCAAAATGGATGTATCAACCCCCCCCCCCCAAGCTTAGACCTCGCTTGTCCCCAAGCAAAAACTGAACTCGGTAAACATGACCACAGGTTTATGGAGTGAAGTGTCGATAAACAAAATACGAACAAGAAGCATCACATTTACCAAGGCACAAGTTATAATAGACAGCAACTTCCCTCCATATAATATAGACTTGCAATAAGCAAAGGAAATCACAATAAAGATGCACAAGGTAAATCATGATTGGTAATGGCAAACCTTTGTTCTTGGTCAGAGAACAATGAACAAACTATACTTATTTTTGAACAGAGCCTTTTATAACAGAGCTAATATAGCAAAAACCATATTCTCAACAAAACAAACTCTTTACAATCATAGAAAGCTTTCAAAGATATATTCCTTCAGATAAAAGCATCGTACTAAACAAAGAAGATAGTAAACATGATTGAACAAATTAACATATGGATGAATGAAACATAACAACTCAAATGCTTGCTTGAGATAGAGGGGAATAGTTTGACTCAACATAAAAGTAAAAGATAGGCCCTTCGCAAAGGGAAGTAGGGATTAAACATGTGCTAGAGCTTTTCATTTATAAAACAGAGGTTAAAGTTGTTTTGAGAGGTGGTTGCTTTTGTCAACGACTAGTGATGGCTTGTAAGTAAAGCTCGTAGGGAACCCCAAGAAGAAGGTATGATGAGCACAGCAGCAAGTCTTCCCTCAGTTGTGAAACCAAGGTTTATCGAACCAGTAGGAGAAAGCCAAACTTCAGAAGGTGATGCTTGCTAGCTTCGTGACACTCCAGACAACGGCGCCAAGAATATTGTTGGTGTATCTTCACCCAGCAGCAACGTGAAACCTGCACACAACACAACCAAGAACTTTGCTCCCAACTTATGATGAGGTTATCAATCTCACCGGTTTGCTGTAAACAAATGATTGAGCGTATCGAGTGATAATGGGATAATAGTATGCAAGAAAGTAAACAGTGCAAGTAAAAGTAAAACGGTAAAGCAATGTAAAGGAAATTAGACCGGGGTCCACAGTTCACTAGTGGTGTCTCTCCATAAGATAAATAACACATGCTGGGTAAACAAATTATAGTTGGGCAATTGATAGAATAAAGATAACGTACATATGTCATGAGGATCACTATGAGATTCACTCTGGGCATTACGACAAAATACATAGACCGTCATCCAACTGCATCTATGACTAAAAATCCACTCGCGGGGAATCGTCCAAGGACCCCTTGAGTATTTAGTTGCAAACAATAGATAATTGCATTAAGCAAAGTGCGTAATGTAAACAAAGCAAATGTCCTTGGACAAAAGAATGTTGTTTTCTCCCTAGTGGCAACAGCACATCTACAACCTTAGAGGTTTCTGTCAATCCCCCAGATTAAATAGAGGCATGAACCCAACTATCGAGCATAAATACTCCCTCTTGGAGTTACTAGCATCTACTCGACCAAGATAGCTACTAGCAACGGAAAGCATGCAAGATCATAAACATCATAGAGATAACATAAAGATATATATTCAGCACATCAACTTAACATAGTACCAATACTCATCGGATCCCAACAAACACAATATGTATGATTTACATAAAGATGATCCTGATCATGTAGGGCAGCTCACAAGATCTAAACATAAAGCACATGGTGGAGGAGACAACTATCTAGCTACTGCTATAGACCCGTAGTCCACGGTAGACTACTCACACATCACTCCGGAGGCGACCATGGCTGTGTACAAGGCCTCTGGCAGGGATTCCCCTCTCCGGCAGGGTGCCGGGAAGAGCTCCTGGATCCTCCCGATCTCGCAACGGTGACGGCGGCGGCTTGCAGTATGTTTCGTGGAAAAGAGATCTGTCCCTTAGGTTTTTTCCGTCGAGGGGACTTTATAGGCGAAAGGGCATCGTCAGAAGTGGGGCCAGCTGGCCTCACCATGGGGCGGCGCGGCCAGGGGCTGGGCCGCACCCCCCTGTGGTGAGCCTGGCTCCTGGCCCCCCTCCATCTCATCTTTGGTCTTTGCAAAGCTTCGGTAAAAATAGGAGGTTCGGCTTTTGTTTCATCCAATTCCGAGAATATTTCCTGTGTAACTTTTCTGAAACACAAAAACGGCAGAAAATAGGGAACTGGCACTGTGGCATCTTGTTAATAGGTTAGTTCCGGAAAATGCATAAAAACGCCACGAAGTGTAACAAAACTCAAAGCAAATGGTGATAAACAAGCATAGAGCATCAAAAATTATAGATACGTTTGAGACGTATCAACTAGCAACGGAGTTCTTGATATCTTCCATACTAAACAAGTGAGAGCGGTTCCAAGATGTTGATTAATTGGCACAATTGTGCTCTTTTATAGCTTGGCACTCCTCCCCGCCTTTTCCTTTCTCAAACCATGGCTAACCGATTTCATCGGGTGCCCACCAACTTTTACATACCATGGAGGAGTGCCTTTTTTCTTTTCTTTTCCCTTTTTTTAGATTACAATGGTCTGACCAGCTCCCTTGCAAAATTAATGATGAGCAGATGAAGCATGCAAGTCGAGGGGTACTCAATTTAGTATGGAAGATAACAAACCCAACCACTACGTCCTCATGAGCTAAAAACAGTGGCACAAAACGAGAGGTATTTGAAGGTTTTTGAAAGGTAGCACATGAAAATTTACTTGGAATGGCTTGAAATACCATGCATAGGAATTTATAGTGGACTCTTTGGAAGTAACTTGATTTTAGGGTATTGGATGCACGAGAAGTATTCCCTCTCAGTACAGGTTTTTGGCTAGCAAGGCTGGGTAGCAAGCATAAGAGTTGCATGAAATAAACATACATACATATAATAGAAAACAATCATGCAAATTTTCCTTGAAAGCACAAACGATTTTAACTTGAGAATACTAATGCTTATAAGCCAATCATGAAGGAAAACTGAAACGATGCATCTACTAACACTTCCTTCTTTTTCTACTCAACCCTCAAGGTAATGTTGCTACTGACCAAGCTAAGTTTGCCAAAACCAACTAGATTTACTCATGCTCCCAAAGTGATACCAATACTAATCAACAAGGCTAATCATATAAGAAAGATTGCAAACTAAAATAAAGTGTGCGGAAAGTAAATGATAAAACTTCTCATTAATATTTCTCAACCGCAACTCATACCAAGGGATACATAGATAACCAACTAAAGGAGGATACTTCCACACTGCATACTATTCTATAAGATAACTTTTCTATTCATGATATGATTCTACTTGAAAAGTAAATGGGTAAAAGATAATGATGTGATACCGCGGCACTCCCCCAATCTTGGAACAAACCAAGGGGATGCCTATACCAATGACGAATTACTCCTTCGGCGGTGGTGGTGCGATCATAACTGGGGCAATGAAAAGCTCCAGCATCCTGCGAAGCCTGAGGTTCTCCTCTTGAAGTCTCTCCACCTCCCTCTTCAAAACCCGGAGCATGGCACAAAACTCACCAGTGACCCCAAGGGCTTCTTCTACTGTAGGAAAGAAGCTTAGATCTAGGACTGGTAGTGTTGTTCCCTGCATATTATGAGAAAAAGCACGTCCAGTGTTCATTGATCCTACAAAAGTAGGATCTCTTGCACTTGATCCTCCAGTCATCTGTCCTTCCTTCAGCTTGGGGTCCTGGTGGTCCTCTTCTAAAGGCTTTTTGCCCTTGTCATTGCTTGAGGAAGCCATGATGCCTCTAAAACTGAGAACAATCTCCTGATAGAAATAGATCGAAACGAAAACATGACGAGAACACGATATACAGACCTCGGGCAACCCGGGGGGTTATATAGGCAAAAATTAAACATCGAAACAAAGTCATAGGAGGAAACCGGGATGGAAAAGAGTTTTGGGGTGGTCTCACCACAGGGTGGCACGGCCAAGAGTGGGCCCGCACCCCCTGGTGGTGAGGAGCCACCGGACTCTGTCTCCTACCCGTTTTCGTCTCGTGATTTTTCATATTTAATAAAAAGGACAAAAATATAAGTAGAAAAGTTTAACGCGAACTTTTTCTGACTAGAACTGTTACCTATTCGGAAACTGACTCTGCAGTTTCCTGCATATGTTCTTTGATGAATTCTTCCGGAGTAATCATTTGAATAACATCAACATCTTCATTATAAGAATCTCCAGAAATATAATGCTTGAGTCTTTGCCCATTCACCACTTGCCTAGTGTTATCTTTAAGCAAAGCAATTTTTACCGCACCTGAACGATACACCTCTTCAATAACAAAGGGTCCTTCCCATTTCGAGAGTAATTTTCCTGCAAAAAATCTGAGACGAGACCTATATAATAGAACTTTCTCACCAACATGAAAATCTCTCTTAAGAAATCTCCTATCATGCCATTGTTTGATTTTCTCTTTGAGAAGTCTGGCATTCTCATAAGCTTCGTTTCTCCACTCATCTAAAGAACTCAAATCAAGCAACCTTTTCTTACTGGCAAGTCTAAAATCTCTATTAAGCTCTCTCACTGCCCAAAAAGCTTTGTGTTCTAATTTTGAAGGGAAGTGACATGCTTTTCCGTAAACCATTTTATAAGGAGACATGCCCATGGGGTTCTTATAAGCAGTTCTATAAGCCCATAAAGCATTGTTCAACTTGCTAGCCCAATTTTTCCTAGATCTATTAACAGTCTTCTACAGGATAGACTTGATCACTCTATTTGCTAGCTCTACTTGCCCACTAGTTTGGGGATGATAAGCAGAAGCAATTCTATGATTAACATCATATCTAGCAAGAGTTTTCCTAAAACCGCCATGAATAAAATGAGAACCTCCGTCAGTCATAAGATATCTAGGCACACCAAACCTAGGAAAAATAACATCCTTAAGCATTTTTAACGAGGTATCACCGTCGGCACTCTTTGTAGGTATAGCTTCTACCCACTTAGTAACATAATAAACAGCTACGAGTATATGAGTATAACCTTCTGAAGGAGGAAAAGGACCCATAAAGTCAAATCCCCACCAATCAAATGGTTCAATAACAAGAGAATAACTCATAGGCATTTCATTGTGTCTAGAAATATTACCAACTCATTGGCATTCATCACAAGATAAAACAAACTTTCTAGCATCTTTAAAAAGGGTAGGCCAATAAAAACCTAATTGTAGAACTTTCTGTGCAGTTCTATCTCCAGGATGATGTCCTCCATAAGCACTACCATGGCATTTTCTCAATATCTCTTGTTGTTCATACTCTGGAACACATCTTCGCATAATACTATCAACTCCTTCTTTATATAAGTGTGGGTCATCCCAAAAGTAATGCCTTGAGTCATAAAAGAATTTTCTTCTTTGCTGAGCTGTAAAGGTTGGAGGCAAATACTTGGAAACAATAAAGTTAGCATAATCAGCATACCAAGGTATTTCTCGTGAAGTTACCTTTATTGAAGCCAACTGTTCATTTGGAAAACTATCATTAACAGGAATAGGGTCAAAAGAAATGTTTTCCAATCTAGACAAATTATCAGCAACAGGATTTTCAGCACCTTTCATATCTACAATATGCAAATCAAACTCTTGTAAAAGCAACACCCATCTAATAAGCCTAGGCTTAGCATCCTTCTTTGACATAAGATATCTAATAGCAGCATGATTAGTATGAATAGTAACTTTTGAATCTATGATATAAGGTCTAAACTTATCACATGCAAAAACAACAGCAAGAAACTCTTTCTCAGTAGTAGCATAATTCTTCTGAGCAGCATCAAGAGTCTTACTAGCATAATGAATAACATTCAACTTCTTATCTATGCGCTGTCCAAGAACAGCACCTACAACAAAATCACTAGCATTGCACATAATTTTAAAGGGTAAATTCCAATCAGGTGGTTGAACAATAGGAGCAGTAGTTAAAGCCTTCTTAAGAGTTTCAAAAGCTTCCTTGCAATCATCATCAAAAACAAATGGAACATCTTTTTGAAGAAGATTAGTAAGAGGCTTTGAAATCTTAGAGAAATCTTTAATTAACCTCCTATAAAAACCAGCATGACCAAGGATACTACGAATACCTTTAACATCCCTAGGATAGGGCATTTTCTCAATTGCTTCAACCTTTGCTCTGTCAACTTCGATACCTCTTTCGGAGATTTTATGTCCAAGAACAATTCCTTCATTCACCATAAAGTGGCATTTCTCCCAATTAAGAACAAGATTAGTTTCCTCACATCTCTGCAAAACTTTATCAAGATTGTGCAAACAGTTATCAAAAGAAGTTCCATAGACGGAGAAATTGTCCATGAATACCTCCACAATTTCTTCACAAAAACCATGAAAAATAGCAGACATGCATCTTTGAAAAGTAGCAGGAGCATTGCACAAACCAAAAGGCATACGTCTATAAGCATAAGTTCCATAAGGACGAGTAAAAGTGGTTTTCTCTTGATCTTGCTTTTTAACGGCAATCTGAGAGAAACCAGAATAACCATCAAGAAAACAAAAATGAGTTTTCTTAGATAACCTCTCTAGCATTTGATCTATAAATGGTAAAGGATAATGATCTTTCTTAGTAACTTTGTTTACCTTTCTAAAATCAATGCACATCCTATAACCAACTACTACCCTTTGAGGAATAAGCTCGTTATTCTCATTAGGCACAATAGTGATACCTCATTTCTTAGGAACACAATGAACATGACTAACCCATCTACTATCAGCAATAGGATAAATAATACCAGCATCAAGGAGCTTCAATACCTCATTTCTTACCACTTCCTTCATCTTAGGAATTAAACGGTGTTGATGTTCAACCACTGGCTTTGCATCTGGCTCCATGTTAATAGCATGCTGACATATAGTAGGAGAAATTCCTTTTAAATCATCAAGAGTATATCCCATAGCTCCTCAGTGTTTCCTCAATATTTCCAATAACCTTTCTTCTTCCTTTCCTGAAAGTTTAGAACTAATAATAATAGGATATATTTTCTTATCATCAATATAAGCATATTTAAGATCACCAGGTAAAGGCTTTAATTCAAAAACAGGATCTTCCTTAGGTGGCAAAGTGGTACCCAAATCCTCCACAGGTAAATTGTGTTTAATCAGCGCTGGTTGATGAAGAAGAATATCGTCAATCTCTTCTCTTTCCTCCCTGAAGATCTCACTTTCATGATCCTCCATAAATTGCTACAAAGCATTATTAGGAGCAAGAGCAATAGAAGCAAGCTGTTCAACTCGAAAATTTTCATTAGGCAATTCATTTTCATAAGGAGCTTTAGTAAACTTAGAAAAATGAAACTCATAAGATTCTCTATCAAACTTAGTAAAAAAATTCTCCTTCTTACAATCTATAACAGCTCCACAAGTATTCAAAAAGGGTCTACCGAAAATAATAGGACAAGTTTTACTAGGTTCTGTACCAAGTATTAGAAAATCAGTAGGACATTTAGTCTTACCGCATAGAACTTCCACATCTCGAACAATACCAGTTGGAGAGATAGTTGCTCTATTAGCAAGCTGAATAACCACATAGATTTCCTCTAGTTCACAAGGGGAAATTTCATGCATGATTTCTTTGTAAAGCTCGAAAGGAATAGCACTTGAGCTTGTACCAATATCGCATAAACCATAATATCAATGATCACCAATCCTGACAGAAAGCACATGAACACTTGTTTTCCTAGATCTACTAGGATGTGAAACAATGTTAGAAGCATCTTCACAAAAGACAATATGTTCATCTCCTACATTTTTAGTAACAAGGTCCTTCACTATAGCCACATGAGACTTAATAATAATTTGCTCATCAGGTTCTACCGCCTTCTTTGCACTTTTTTTAAGTACACTAATTAAAGTAGAATGCTCCTTTACCTTAGCAAGGAAAGGTGTTTCCTCAAAATAAGGCTCAGGCAAAATGCGATCAACAGTACAAACTTCAGTAGTTCTAGCAGGAATACAACTAACACTGTCTTTATAAGGCGCATGGTACTTGTTCCAATCTTTCTTTGGAACATCAAGATAAGAAGCAAAGGCCTTAAAACAATTAGCAAGTATTTGGGAATCAAGACCAAAAACAACACTAACATTGAGAAATCATCGGTTCCCATAAAAGCTTTAATGCATTCATAATCATAATTTATACCTGACTTTCTACCTTTGTCGTTCTCCCATCCTTCAGTATTTTCTTGAATACGGTCTAGAAGATCCCATTTAGCTTCTTCTTTCATACGTGTGAATGATCCGGAGCAAGAAGCATCCAATAAATCCTTGTCATGAAGAGTAAGCCTTGCATAAAAGTTATTAATAACAATATTCCTGGGGAGCTCATGAATGGGACATTTGAGCATTAGTGACTTCAATCTCCCCCACGCTTGGGCAATACTCTCTCCATCATGGGGCCAAAAATTACATATCTGATTACGATCTTTATGAATCTCACTTGGAGGATAAAATTTGGAATAAAAGAGAGGTACAATTTCCTCCCAGCCAACAGATGGACCATCCTTGAGCAGCCTATACCATTCCGCAGCTCTGCCCTTCAGTGATAAAGAGAATAGCTTCCTCTTAACCTGGCTTGATGAAATACCTGCACACTTGAACAACTCGCATAATTCATGTATAAAGAGTAAATGATCACCCGGATGGACAGTTCCATCTCCTGAATAGCAGTTATTCATAACACGTTCAACAATTTTCATAGGTATTTTAAAAGGATCTAATTGAGCAGGCGGTGGTTCATCTACTACCGTAGCAGAGGCAGTAGCGTTCCCAAATAGGGAACCAAATGGAGAATTCCCCATAGCAAAATAAAATAAAAGATAGAAATAAAAATAATACTCACAGCAAAAGTTACCTTTACCAATTCCACTCTTCAATAGCGCTTCACTCCCCGGCAACGGCGCCATAAAATAGTCTTGATGACCCACAAGTATAGGGGGTGTATCGTAGTACTTTTGATAAATAAGAGTGTCAAACCCAACGAGGAGCAGAAGGTGTTGACAAGCGGTTTTGATCAAGGATTCACTGTAAATACTAGCAAACGGGTTTTCAGGGGTATTTGGTAATGCAAGTAAATAAAAGACAATAATAGTAATTGCTGCAAGTGGCCCAATCCTTTCTAATGCAAAGGACAAGCCGGTTGTGTAACTTATGATTACCAAACGTTCCTGAGGACACACGGAAGTTTCTGTTGAGAGCTTTCGCTTCATGCTGCTAAGTAATCTTTATTAGTTTGATAAGTGTTATGGGGGTGAACCTGTGCTAGCGTACTACCTTTACTAGGACTAATACACACTTGTGATTATACCCCCTGCAAGCATCCGCAAATACAAGAAAGTAATTAAGATAAATCTAACCACAGCCTTAAACTCTGAGATCCTACGCTCCCTGGTGCAATGGTTTCCTAACGGGGGTTTAGGTTTCTGTCGCTCCGGCAACCCCACAATTAGTAGCCAAATACACAATGCATTCTACTAGGCCCATAAATGGTGAAGTATCATGTAGTCGACGTTCACATGACACCACTAGTAGAATAACACCACAACATAAATATTAAACCATTAAATATTACTCAACATCTCGACTTCTCCCATGTCCTCAAGAACTAAACGAACTACTCACAAGACATCATATAGATCATGACCAAAGGTGAAATAATGGTAAATAACAATCTGAACATAAATCTTAATTCAATGGTTCCACTCAATAGCATCAACTACAAGAGTAATTAACACCGGGAAAGTTTCCCCTAAGAATTGGACAAGATTCAACCCAAGATGTTATAGCGGGATGGCGTGGTGATGGTAGAGATGAAGGTGCTAATGATGATGATGATGGTGGTGGTGATGATGATGATCCCGATGAAGTCCAGCACGATGATGATGACGATGGCGACAATCTCCCCTCTCTGGGAAGGAATTTCCTCGGCAGATTTCTCCCTGTCGGAGAGCTTTTCTCTCTTGGTGTTTTCCACCCCGCAGAGGCGGTGGTGTTTATCTCTAATGCCCCCCTCTCACTTAGGTTTTCGGGGACAGCAATATACGCGAGGGGGTGATGGCAGTAGTGGGCCAGGGTGGCCTCACCACAGGGCGGCGTGGCCAGGGGTGGGCCCGCATCCCCTGGTGGTGAGCCCACCCTACTGCTCCTCTCGCCTCCTTCTTCTAGCTACTTTCGTCTTCTGATATTATATGAATTTCTGGGTATTTCTCTGGAATTGTTGATCTTCAGAAATATGGTGTCTTGATGGTCCTTTTTCCAGCAGAATCCTAGCTCCGGCAGCAAGTTCTCCAATGATCATCAAACATGTAAAAACAGATAAACAACATAAGTATCATCTCTAAATATGAAATATATCAATGAATAACAGTAAATTATGATACAAAATAGTGATGCAAAATGGACGTATCACCAACCACCAACACCACCACGGTGCCCAACAGTCGGCGCTGCCAGGCACCACCGCGCCACCCTAACGCCACAACCACAGAACCATCTGCTCGTCCAGACCAAAGCAAGATTAGGCCAAAGCTCCAGTCTGCATCGCAAGGGAGCGCCTTCACCGTGCAAGTCAGCGTCTCCAGAATTGTCGCCAGCCGCGCTCGACGCTGCAGCCCCATGCCGCCACATCGCCGTCGACCCCCCGCCAACGTCGGGGCTTTCCCGGGGTAACCATGGCGATGGTGGGGAAAGGGATGGTAGGAGGAAGGAGGTGCCGGCCGAATGGGGGTCCACCACCCAGAGCCGCCTAGGGTTAGGCAGGGGGGCCTAGGGTTTGAGTTTTGAATGGGGTCGGCCAAATGCCGGCACCTTAATGTTGGTGCCTATCCCTTAATTTTCTTCCAAAATTGATATTCCCTTGGTTAGGATGATCAAGAAGACAAGGATTATTTTATTTTGTTAAGACAAGTCTTAATTTGAGCTAGGGCTGGTGATACTGCTTGCCCACAGCTAGCATGGTGGTGTGAGAAATTGCCATGGGGGATGCCAACGTGTACATGCTTGGAAATATGCTATCTCTTTTTGGCCTTTTTACCTCATTGAAATACTTTGTTTTTACAATCAACATGTCCTTTCCTTAAAATGGGTTGAAATTTCAGGCAACGAAGCATATGTACTACGAAAGGTTTATGCAAAATAACTCAAACTTTTTTGCGGGTAAAAAATAACTTTAACTTTTTTTTGCGGAAAAAAATAACTTTAACTTGATTGGTGCAAAACAACAAGTGGGAGTTCGATCTGGCAAACTCATACATGTTGAATAGACCAGAATTGGTTTATCTCTTGTTGAAGAATTTACCACCTAATTTTAATAAATTGATGATGGCTCACTACATGAGCACAATGTGTACATATACTGAGTATTTCATACAGTTCAATATATATAACCTTGAGGTGTTTCTTCATTACTAATGTCATTTTCCTCAAGCACTAAAACCTTTTTTACGTAGACCTTAAATACTGAAACTAGCCATCGACGGTTTAACTGGTTTGCTTCAATCGCCCTGGTCCAAATCACCAAATGTCTAGTTTGGTTGACGTGACACGGTGAAGCCAACATTGAAAAATAGGAAATTCTAGAAAATGCAGTAATTAAGAAATAAAGAAAGAAAATTTATGTGTGTTGCTAGTTTAGTTGTGTGTTGCTAGAAAAGTCTAGGAATGATTCGTATAATTGTCACAAATAATCTAGGAAACTAGCCACTGCACAAAGAGTTCCCTGCATTCCTAGAAAATACATTCTTTCATGTTATTTTGTACTTCTCTGATATTTGAAGAAAAAATCCAATAACCCATAGATAAGTTAAAACCTTAGTGTCTTTTTACTGTATCTTCCTATTATTCTACATTTCCACATATTTATGGACTTTTTAAGAAAATATCTAATTTGTAAATTTTATGATTTGTTTATACTCTCTATGTATCACAACAGAAGCCGCTTTGGCAAGATAAAACAGCTTAACAAAATCTTAGTGTGCGACAGAGAATAGTACTTCTTTACTTCCTTTTATACTCACCTCGTCAGCTAAAACAGGGTTTACACATGAGAGTAGCATTTGACTTTAATGACCATTTGATCGTTGGTTCCATAACGTGGAGACCTAGAAAGAAAATATCTGGTGAAACTAGGTAAAAGTCAATTTAAACTACTTTTTAAAGTTCCTAAAAAATTGATAAAAATAAAGTATTTTGGTGAGGTAACTTTCTACACACATTTCTAATTTTAAATTCAAAACAAATTCATTCGTAATTATGCAAAAAAAAATCGCCATGAATAATAACAAAACAGTAGAAAATCTCTATTTTAAGTCTGTTTATCTCTCATGTGAATATGAGTTTGAATTTCAAAATTCCACATGTTTATCTAGCATTACCTTTATAAAAAATCATATTTTTTATTAAACTACTGATTGTAATATCCGAATAACATTGTCTGTTACTTGATTGTGGTATCCACAAACTAATTTGCGACGTACTAGGCTGAGTGGTTTGAGAATTTCAAAAAAGAAAAAGATGAGTGCTTTGACGTAGTAGTGATAGTCTTCGCGAGCTACTACTGTGAACCTGTGACTGGTGAGCACATGTGCATGGGCTTTCTTTTGCCGATACGGCATCATCACCCGGAGCCCAATGGACAGGATCACCATGTGTAGCCGCCCATGAACCAGAGTTCCTATACCCCGCTCAATGCGGGCTTTCGCCTCGCGCCGCACACCCAATTAAAGAGCGTTTGTTTTAAATTTCAGGCTATGGGCCGGTTCCATAGTCCGATTTTTAAAGCAAATGTGTTCTACTATTTTCCATTTTTTTTCAGATTTTGAAATTTGTTTAGATTTTAAAATTTGTTTAGATTTCTAAAAAAAATCTTCAAATTTTGTTCAGATTTCAGAATTTTTGTTAAAATTTCAAATTTTGTTCATATTTTGAATTTTGTTCACATTCAAATTTTGTTTCAGATATTGATTTTTTCAGATTTTAGAGAATGTATGGGATAGAACAAACACAACAGAATAAATGGGCCTAGCCCAAAGTCGCTAGGGTGTGCGGTGTCACGCAAAACCGCCGCTTTGAGTGGGATACACGAGGCCCCCATGGACACACCATCTTTAACTACGGCAAGTTATATTGGGCGTCAGCCCCGGGCCCGTCTCACTCGTGTACCTGCTAAACGTGGTCCACTCAGTATTCCTATCTATCGCCCGTGGCGGAATGCGTCGTGCCCGCAAGCATGGCTACATGGGCCGCGGCCTGCTAACACCGCGTACCTTATTTTTGTTCGGTTTTTCCTGATTTTGGTTTCTTAGGTCTTTCTATTCTGTTTTTCCCTTAGTTTCTTGCAGGTTCGTGGTTTTCTTTGTTTTACTTTTGGTTTTCTATTTTTTGTCATTTTAATTTTTTTCTTTTAAAAATTATGAACATTTTTAAAAATTGATTTTAAAAGAATTATTTAACATTTTTTATGTTTGATTTTTTTTCAAAACACGAAAAGTTTTTTTCTTAAAACAAAAAAGTCAAATCTAAAATTTTTGAAATAAAAAATAGAAAAATAGAAACTACAGAAGAACGTACCCTGCCCGACCCACTAAGAAGCAGAACTCGAGCGCGGCAATATAACGCGCGAGAACTAGGAGCTCCCGGAGGGCCTAGTTCCCTCTCATGGGGGCGCGCTGTACCACCTTTCATACGAGTGTTGGTCATGGGCCGCATCAAAAGCGGCCCAAAATAGTAGGTACATGTTTTCCTTTTTACTTTTTGTTTAGATCTCAAAACATTTAAAATAAAAAATGTTCAAAACTAACAAATTGTTGAAATTTGAATATTGTCAAATTAGAAAATTGTTCACACTTGAGAAAAAATATAGATTTTAAAACAGTTCAAATCCAAAAAATGTTCAAACTTAAAAAAATCAGATTTTAAAATTGTTCAAATTAAAAAAAATACTCAAATCCATAAATTGTTCCAACTTAAAAAAAGTTCAAATTCAAAAAGCTCAGAAAACCGAACCAGTAAACCAAAAAACCTGTTAAAAAAGGAAACCCAAACCAGTGAAATAAGCAGCAGAAATCGAGAAAAATCGAAAACAGGGTATTGCCGCGCTCTTGGTCCGCGACCTAAATCGCCCTGTCCGTGTGCGCGACGCCCGCGGGCGTTTATAGGAATCGCCTGGTCCACTTGCACTATCTCCGAATCGTTCGTTTAGGCTGCCGCAATGGTCGTCATCACGCATCAAAATCAGGGATTTTAAATGAGTAATCTCTGAAGAGCTGCAAGCTCCCTGGTTTTGAGCACGTTTGGTGGATCGGCGGGTCACTATCATTCGTCGGGTCCACTTGTGGGGCCGTACGTCGGTGGAGCTACCGCTTTGGAGTACCCAGGTCGTGTACAGGTCGTGTACAGGTCGTGCAAACTCCCGATGCCTCCCATCCCCAAATTCTCCAATGTGTCCCCAATTTCTCCAATGTGTGGCGGCCTTCGTAGCTCTAACCCTAGGCGGTAGTCCGGCGGCCGACGGCTTGCAACACCGCTTCGGGCTTCGCCGATCCCTTTCCCGGTATGCCGGCATGTAGTCTGGCCCTCGCTCCCTTCCTGTGCGACATCCTCCGCCACCACCTTGCCCCTCACCACCTCTCTGTACATCTTGCCTCCATCGGCATGGAGGCGGAACGGCGAGTAGGGAGCACCGAGGGGGGAGATGCCCGCATCGTCCAACAATCGGTTGTTGATCTGGGGTGGTCAGCGCCTGCTCCGGCTCCTCCACGCCATGGTGCTGTTTGGCAGCGGCCGTCGGGCGATGTTTGAAGTGATTTACTGGTTTTCCTGTGTCTCTTCTTGGCAGGGCTAGGAGCATAGCATCTCTAGGTTGCTTACAGTGGTTTGCGTTGGAGCGAGCATCAGGAGGTATGTTGGTATCGCCTGCTATTGTATTGGACTGAAAATATCTAGGTTCTGGTAGCTACTTTTCCAAACAGTAGTGAAGATGATTCATTTTCTTTACTTTGGTATTGGTTACTGAAGGTTCATCATTTGCTTCTCCTTCAGGGATCTTTCTTGGCTGCTACATGGAAGCGATAGTAGCACTAAAAGTGAGTTCCTTTTGGTTGTGATTTTGGCTCATTCCCTACGCTCCAGAATGAGTACATGGATTTCCATCAGACCTTATCGCATGTACTATTTATGATGCAGTGTGCATTCCGTTCCTCATCTATTTGCATTGTCATAAGGATCGTTGTATTGTTGTCTTGAGATGGGAGCTTGGAGGACTACAGGCAGGCAGTAGCTAACCACCACCTCCAGCTGGTTGTACAGCTATTGCAGCTGCAGTTATAAATTTGGGATATACTCAAACAATTCTAGATATACTCAAACGCCATGCCTCAATTCGGCATCTATTTTTGGGCTAATCAAGCTAACAATTGTATGTGCATCGATACATGAAGTAGATCAGATTGCAGCCATTATCTGCCAAGCCTGGCACTGAAGGATCAACAGTCGATAATCAAGACACAATTCCTATCTATATTTCGCGTCGAGCACTAAACCCGCGTCAAGTATTGCACCGACTGACATGGTATCACAAGCCATGCTACAGAGGTTGAGAGCGCTTGAGAGGGATGAGAGTGAGCGAATTGTTCATGATCTTTTTTGGGCTTTCTTCTTGCAGCGCTCGGACTACTTCGCAATGCCACATGAATGTCTGACGGTATGCACCTCATCCTCTTCACTGTCTAGATTTGTTTAGATTACTTCTGTAGTCCTAAGGCTTTTCATATGCTTAAAAATGCAGTGCTCATTTTCTCCATTGATTTTGCTGAATATTTGTTTGCATGTGAGGACTAAATTTTGAGGCAAACCAGAAAGAAGAGGAACAGTATGCAAGGTCAAGATGATTTCAATTCTAAGGCGAAGCTTATGAAGCTGTGAGATAAGATTTGTTTTCCGTCGGCTCATAATAGGTGAGCTACTCTTACTTCTTCGATTCATTTGCAACTTAATAACTCGGACAAGAAGGTTTAGCTACTATTGTATTCACTATTCAGTAGACCAAGCATTATTTGTATTATTGTACAAGTACAAATTAGTGTCGAAGGTACCAAGGTTAGTTTACCTGACCAGGTGCTGCTGAAAGTAAATTTCACATCAATAACCTAGCCTTAACTTACAGAAATAGACTGATTTGTATTAGCAATGTGGAGATGTGTTAATTGTTTTCAATGAGATGGGCATTGATGTTCATATAATGTTTTCACTGCCTCGCCACACTTTATTCCTGGTATGCACATCACAATTTTATATTTTGTTATAACTATTTTGCTTATAAGATGTTCTAAGATGATTACTCTGACTCATCTTTCAGGCAGTTCACAGGCTGCAATTTCAGTGTGTAATCTCATCTTATACACGTGCACATTAACTACTTACTGCTAAAAAAACATTAGTACTGTTTACAGTGCTTCACCTTTCAACTTGCATATTTCTCTTTATGAAGAGGGACAAGCAAAAAATACCATCTACTTTGTTCAGTTGAGCCACCAATTTTTTAACTTGATTAACTGTCATGCTGGTGTAGGGTATACATATATTTGTAGCTAATTGCCAGTTGACATATATCTCTTGACATCAAATTGCAGTTTCCATATATGGTTAACTACTCGCTAGATTTAGTTATCTCATCCATCTACTGTTGGTGGGGATTGCATCATACTTGCAATTGACCATAGTTACATGGTTTCTCACCATGAGCACCTCTTTAGATTGTAATCTAAACTCAGGCTATTTTATTACAGTCTACATGATACTTATTGCATACCTATATAACCTCACACTCCCCGAGAACATCGGTTCTATACTAACTGAAGTAGTCTTAGTACTACACACTGGGTTGACAAACGAACAGATCGTTAGTCTTGCACTCTTACTGAATATTACATTTTCAAACAGACATCGTGCTCTGTACCTATTAGCAAACTGAAGGAAGCTTCCAATCTTGCTAGCTAGCAACATGCAGGTGACGTTCTTGGAATTTAAATGTGCTAGGTCACCTGGTATGTTCAACTTAAGATAACTAGATTACCTTACAACTTGAGTTCAGCGCCAATAACCGAGTTTTTTTAGGTCCATTTGCCTCTATGAGAACTCATATGATAGCAACAAATGATAGTACCTCGGATCTAGGCAATACAATTACTGCTTACAAGTACATTGCATGGTGTGCTCTATTGAGGCTAAGAGATATGGTGCGCATCAAAGTTTTACCTTATTACTTAATTGCCCTAGCACATATGTCCATTACTTAGTGTATTCATATATGTTGATTTTTTTTTTCATGAACTACTTCCTATTTAAAACTGATATGGTGAGAATTTTTATATATAGCTTAGTTTGGGAACTTCCAGTAGTATGCACAAAGTTGAAACTTATCATTTATCATTAACTGCAAGTCCAGGATCACGTTCAGGCAACCAATTTGAGAATTCTGCAGTTGTTGAATGTGGATTTATAGTACTTAAGCTACTTAAGAAGACTGGTTTGCTTGCAAGCATAATGGCTTAGGTGCAAGAAACCTGTAGACAATGCTTTCTATGCTTTAAGGCATAATGTGTTAGTGCAGGACTGTAGATGGTGTACACACTGTCCAGTTCTCTGTGCTTCCTTATTTGTTAAGTTGAAGGCTATATTCTTTATTTTTGTCATCTATATACTTTATATTACTGTGTGTAATTACAGTCAATGATGTCCTCTCTCCTTTAGTTATATTACTATTTATCATTACAGTCATTTTGCTTGGTGATGATTCAGTGGTTGTCCAAATTTTCTTTTGTCTACAACTTTTTAAACTTTGTTTATCTATAGAGTTCTTAGAACTTGACCTCAGTTCGACAAACAAACTCTAGAACCAAACTTCAGTAGGGTGATGAGAGTGAAATTAAAATTCAAATGGATTGTTGTTTATCTATGAAGTTACTATAAATAAACTTAAGTAGGATAGGTAAACTGAAATTAAAGTTCAGTCAGTTGTAATAGCTAACAGGTTACTAGATATAAACTTCAATAGGATTGGTAAACTAAAATTAAAGTTCAGTCAGTGGCAACAGTTAACAGTGGCAAAATTCCTATGGTACTACGTATTTTTGATTCCAAGCTCTAACATACATTTATCGTGGAGTTTATATAGGGAAGAGTAACATATACCAATGACCGGCAGATCAGTTCACGTTTGGTCGACTTGTCCTCTCGATTTTCTTCTCTTTTGCCTCTGTTTTTCGCTGCCATGTGCTCCAGCATAACTCTGGATGTTAATATCTTATTCCCCACTCCATCCACTGCTCCTTGGGCAAAATTTCCCTTCCTTGCATCCCGTGCCACTCTCCGCTTCGCTGCACTCTAGCTAGCTCCTCCTGGTCGACCTTCTCCATGTCTGGTAGCCTTGGCGTAGCTTTCCAGCTGCATCTCATCGCAAGCTCGCCGGTTGGTCGCCGTGTTTCTGCTCGACGGCTAGCAGCGCTGTTGCCTGCTCCTGATTTGGAAACGCGACTTCTTGAGTTTACCCTTTATCCGGCCTCTTCCTTGCACTTATCTCCCTTCTTCTCACAACTCCCACACGCAATATCTGCTCTTTCTCCATGCTTTCACTCTGATGCGGCGATCCCCGTTTCGCTGCCATCCTGGATCACTCGCTTCACTATGTTTTGCATTTTTTTTCATGTGATTTTATCCTCTAAAAGATGTAGAACAAGAAGAGGTAATTAGGAGACGCTGTAAGAAGATATGGACAAGGAAAAAAGAAACCGGTCATATGGCCCAGACTCATTAACACGGCCCATCTAATTGTATCCAGTAGGAATATGTATCACCGGCAACAATCATTATCAGTGTAGAATATTGTCTCAAAAAAAAAAGTGACCATAGATCAATCACCCAAGGTTTGTGGAAATGGTGTTTTGGCTCATAGAACTAACTGCGTCTATTATAAAAAAATGCACTTTAAATACATTTTCGAAATATAAAAATGGAAGAAAATTACTTGGTGTACATCTAAACATTCTATGTTCACCACCAAGCTTCGTGAGAATAATACATTTTTGGTGACATGTGTAAATCGTCTTGGATCCATCGTTTCGTTTTTAGTGAGACAAGAGGGAACCAAATGTTATATTAGTGTTATTGGTATGTGAATCTGTGATAGATGCTTGATGTAAGCTGCCGCTGTAGTAGTTGGCAGTGCAATAAAAGGGCCATAATTTATATTCTTCTTAATACTGCTAATATTCAGTAATGATTTATTTTTTCTTCTTTCAGGTCATAAACCACTTTTGTTGAAGGAATAAACTCCATTTGCTACAGAGGACCTATATATAACAAATCCATTTACTTGGTGGGAAGAAGTTGACAAGGGGAGCAGCTTACACGCAATAAAAGTAGGCATGTTAGTAAGTAGTGGTCTAACTCTCAACTAACAGGATAGATGTTACTATGTTATTACAGAAAAATGCTTATTGTTGTAGAGTAGTTGAAATAGAAGATTGCATGTGCCTATGTTTTTAGCTTATTATTCATACTTTTGATGTTGTTGTCTGATTTAGCATCTGATGTATTACCCATATCATTGGGCAGTGCAACTTCAGGCCACCATTGTTTGCTTCTGTTACATCTATCTGCAGATTGCATTCTTTTGGAAGGGGATTACACATTCAAAGCCTTTGTTCAGTATAGATATCGTCTGATTAATTTTTTTGAAGATGTTGTTCAGCAAATATATTATTTAAAAAAATCAAACGCAAAGTTATAATATGTACCTTTTGTTAAATGTAGTTTTATAAGTTTATATAACAATAACTGAATTTACTGAGCCAAGGCAGTGACTTCTCATATGCATATATGTGTGCCATAGATGCCAGATACTCATGATACCCATAAGTGAATTTGTCTTATCCTCCATGTCTTCTGATCTCTACCAAGAGGTAATTAATGCTCTGCTTCCATGATCTGATGAAAGGCCCTTGATGAAGGTGCCCTGTTTTGGTGTTTTAGTCACACGGAGTTCCTGCATGATTATCATGGGCTTTGGACCGAGGTTTGTTGGAGCAGTGAAGATCCGTTTATGCCTAGAACTAAGTTTTGTTGCAGTTGTTTGTGTAGCTGAGTTTATGAGACAAATGTGAAGGTCACCTCTTAGCCACACTTCTTTTTCGAGCAGTAGGGGTGCCCATGAGATAATTAAGTTAATGATTTTTTTCAGGTTCGTGGTCATTTATTTATTATGGTTAGTTGTCATATGAGAATAGGGGATGCATGCTTTCCGCAACAACCTGTAGTTCAGATCATAGGTATAGGTGCTGAGAGATCAGGGTCCTAATGGGCTTATTCCTATACCACAATTGTCACTATCTCTTGAACAATTGTGTTGCATACCAGAATTGTCACCGTTTAACTTCAGCCGTTGTTCTGAATTGCCTTTGCAAGTTCATTAAGTTTTATGTTTTTCTTAAGTGTGAGAAATATAGCATATATTTGCATTCCATCCATTAAGTGCTCCATCTACGAAACGACAGTTGCAAAGAACGGCGCAGCAAAGCGCGCTGGATCTATCTAGTATACATCAAAGGTCACTTAACATGAGTCCCTGTGGTCACCGTACCGCTGGACATCATGGTGTACGCTCATTGAATACACACCGTGATTCATTTAGGTCACTCGGTCATGGTATTGGTATGATTTTTTGTTGAAACCGTATTGGTATATATTTTATTGACGTAGCAATGGGTCGGCCCCGTATGTCTAGCGGTACCATACGTAGGGACTATTTTCAATTAATAAACAAGCAAAACCACTAAAATGTCAAATTTACAACGAGACAAGGCCTTCTTCCTCCAACCGCTATTTTTCGCCGCCGTCATGTAAATCGGCGTCTCCACAACACCACGAGTTGTCGCCTCTCCCTCTCAGCACTGAAGCCCACTGAAGCAGACAGCACACGTTGGCCTCGCCTCTCATTGGCGCCCCTCCCTCTCACCCCACCAACATCGATGGTGGCAGCGAGATACACGGACCAGGACGAGCAGCGCTGATCTACTCTACTTCCATCGATGATTTGAGCGCTAGAGCAAGCCAGGTGAACTCCCCGGGGCTGATTCCTCTCTCCCTCTCTTTCCTTGGCGAGCACGCGCTGGACGCCATCATCAGCGAGGTTAGTGCCCACCTCCGCTTCGACGAGCGAGAGCGACACCAAATGGCACGTCTTGGAGACCCCGCTCCTCCAGCTAGCTCGCCGCCCGCCTCTGTGCGAGCTGCTTCCGCATCGACACGGTCTCCTCGCAGTGGCACGGACCTCTGGGAGCACTGAGCCACCGCATGCGTGTGTGCTACTGCTAGTTTGGTGCACGCGTGGGAGATCAGTTTGACGAGTTCCAGTTGGTCGAGGAATCCATGTGAGCATGGTGGCGCAGCACCACACTAGCAGTAGCACACATAGCTTGTTGAGTTAATACACATGCTTAGCTAGCTACTCTCTCCGGTCATAATAGATACTAAATCATCTAGTAACAACCTTTTCCGATGAGAGTGTGTAGCTTATTAGCTAGCACGCGCCCCTCCCAAGCTTATCTTGTAGACACACACTAGGTAGCAACAACAACTCATTAGCCCGCGAGCTCGGGAGAAGAGAGAGGCATCATGGGAGAGAAGAGAGGGGGAACGAGGAGGGGTTTAGGTGCATTTTTTCTTTCTTTTTTCTTCATAGTGAATTATGGAGGAAGGGCTGAGTGTAGGGCATTATTTCAGGCCGGGCCGGGCCAAGAAAAAGCCCGACTCAATATTCTGTGGCCTAGGCTCGGCCTGGCCCGATTGTCGGGCCACATTTTCCAGTCCAGGCCCATCCCGTCGGGATAAAAATTCATTGGGCCGTCGGGCCTTCAGTAAATCCTTATTTTTTCCAACTCAGGCCCAGCCTGTTACTCCTATCGGGCCAAAAGTACCTGCCTAGGCCCAGCCTAACAGCATGTTTTGGCCCGACGGGCCGGACCATTTTTGGACCGGGCCGGTCGGGCCGGGCTGCCCATGCCCTCTCTTCTTGACATGCGGGGTCGAACGCAAATAGGTACCTATACTACGGTTAAGTGACCTAAATAGATATCCTTACATATTCGATGATTGTAAATCGCGTATTGCAATGTAATTTTACTCAATTTAAATCTACTACTCTGGGTGTGTTCGGTTCTGGAATTTGGAGGAATGGAACGGGTCGGTTCCGTCCCTAGGACCAATTCCTGTGTTCGGTTGGAGAGAAGGAACGGAACCAACTAGTCCCCCGAAATGGAATATTCCTGCCAGATGCGGAACGGACCGATCCGGCCAAATCGGCCGGACGAGGTGGAATGTCACAGTGCCTTCCTCTAATTAATCAAGTTTAGCAATAATTAATCAAGATTAGGCTATAATTAATCATGTTTAGCAATAATTAATTAAGATTAGAAATAATTAATCAGGATTGCCGCCAACGGGGGTGGCGGCATGCCTGCGTGGCAAGGGTGCCGGCATGGGGGGTGGCGGCATGCCATGTCACCACCTCATTCTACCCCATTCCATTCTCCAAAACCGAACACAAGATGAACCGTTCCGTTCCTCAAATTTTTTCGAACCGAACACAGGGTCGGAACCATTCCATGCCCTAGGAATGGAACCATTCCATTCCGTCCTCCCCGGTTCCAGAACCGAACACATCCGGCTGGACAGCCGTCCTGAAACTCCGTGGCTATTTGTGTTGTTTCGTACCCGCGAGACATGCACGGACAGGAATCAATGCCAACTCATCAAGACATTTTTCACTAGTACTACTCCAGCTGTACACTGTCTGTACGAACTCTTCGTCAATCACAGCTGCCCGTTCCGAGTTCGGAGGGGGAAAAAATGGCGTCCAACTGCTCCCACCTGCTCCTCACGTGACGTGTCGAGTTTAAACCAAACCCCAACGGCTCTCTCCCGTCCCCGTCCCTATCCATCTCGACCGTTGCACGCAGAGACCTGCAGCCAGCGCAACGCTCCTCCGGAAGAAAGCAAAACAACTCCACTGTATTTTACTCCTCCGCCGGCCACTCCCGACCTCACTCACCAGAGTGTCACCGCGCACCTGATCCCGAAGCAGCGGTGCTGACACGTACCAGCATCCCACCGGCGCCCGGAGGCTGGATCATCGATGGCGGCGTTCACGGAGGAGGAGAAGGCGGTAGACGGCGCGCTGGGCTACCCCAAGGCCTACGCCAGGCTCTGCCGCGGCGCCGCCGGCGCGCTCGGCCTCCCCTACGCCCACGGCCCGCCCCACGCCTTCCTCCCCTACGTCCTCCAGCCCCACGAGGTACGCACGCTCACACAGATCCCCTCCGTCCATCCATCTCCCTCGCCGCCTTAGCCATGGCAGGCCGCGCGCGTGAATGAATCATGACCCGATCGAGCTCGTCTCGCCGTCGTCGCTCTGCAGGCGCTGCGGGCCAAGGACCTGAACGAGACGTTCCCGGTGATGGACCCGGAGGCGGCGCCCACCGCCAACCCGCGCGGCTTCGCCAGCCTCCTCTGGAAGCAGCTCGACCACCTCGGCAACGCCGGCTTCGACCCGGCGCTGTTCCGGGTCGACGCCTACGGGAACGTCCTCTACCTCCACGCGGACTCCGCCTCGCCGCTCGCCTGGGACGTCGCCCACTGGTTCCCCTGCGCCAGTAAGAACAACAACCTCACTCACCAGTCACCACCGGTTTCTCCATCCCTCCCGGGATTTCGGTTACGGTTCTCTTAACTTCTGGGTTCTGTTGCAGGAGGCGGGCGGACGGTCCCGAGCAACCTGCGGGTCGTGCAGCTGCAGGTGGCCAGGAAGAAGCACAACAAGCTGGAGTTCCTCGTCCCCTGGTGGGATCTCCAGCTCGGCATCTCCGTCAACCAGTTCCTCTCCATCTTCGCCTCCAAGAACACAGACTTCAGGTAACAGACCCCTCCCTGACTCCTCTTGTTTTTGCTGCGTCCACAACAGTTCGCTGATCACCGACGGACTGTTCTGAAACTGTGCAGGAACAGAGCGTTCGCGTTCCTCTTCGCCGACGGGGCCAGCGAGGAGCTGAGCGCGGTGCAGGCGGTGGAGGCGCACGCCTTCCCGCAGCATTTCTCCGAGATGAAGAAGAAACTAGGCCTCGCGCCTGCCGCCATTGTTTCCTCCAGGGGCTCGGACAATTCCGTTCTCAGATCCATTGACGCCAACAGACCAGTGAGGTCCAATTACCCCTTGATCGGTATGCGATTGCAGATAATTTCTTGCAGGGCAACCCCATTTCAAAAAAAAAAGAATTTCTTGCATTTCGTTTCTTTTTTCTTATCAAGCACTAATTGAGTGTTCTTGTTGTAGCTGCAAAGAAATTCTCGGGCGAAAAGGATGAGAACTTGGCAGCGCACGGGACGAAAGAGAACAACAATCCTGATGTTGACGGCTACATCAGCAATCCTCACCTGTCCATAGCCATGGCTAGGGACTCGCTGAGGCAACGAGAGGAGTCCAAGAAGAAGCAAGCTGAGCTCGCTGAACTAGAGAATGAGGTGACCGAGATGCAGCAGAGGAATGAGGACGAGCGGGTAGCTATCCAGGACCTGGAGGCTCAGCTCATCAAGAAGCGTCGGCGAGTAGAGAAGTGCCGTCGCTTGGCAGATGCGCAGTCCAACTACAAGGCGGTGCTGGAGAAGATGATCAGAGACGCCATGCACCAGTAAGGAACCTAGAATCAATAACTGATCGTTGTTTTTGGTCTTGATCCATGAAATTCTTAACTGTGGTACGAAATGCAGGAGTGTTGTGTACAAAGAACAACTTAGGCTGAACCAAGCTGCAACTAGCACTCTGATGGCAAGACTGGAGGCCCAGAGAGCAATGTGTGACTCGTCTGAAACCGAGCTCCGCAAGAAGTACCAGCACAGGGATGATCTGGAGAGGGAGGTGAAGCCCTTCATTGATCAAGCAAGGAAGAGGTACCGGGTTGATGATGAAATTCCGGAGGAAAGGCACTGCGAGAGTGCAAGGTACTTGCCAGAAAGAAGATTGAGGAGCAGCCCTCTGAAACAGGAACTGAGAGTTTTCCTGGAGCAGGATCAGAGGAATTCAGATGCATACGTTTGCCTGGAGGAAGAAGAAATTGGAGAAGGAACTTCAGCAATGGGTTATGTCAACAATGAACCTACCAAAGTGATCAGCTTCCCAAGGAGGTCCATTTACACTGAAGAAAACACATCTTACACTGAAAGAGGAAGAGTGTCAGTGAGGGAGAAGGTAGAACAATCGGCGATCAGAGAAAGACATCGTAGCAGAGGAAGGGAAAGAAAGGAAACCATGGAATCAAGGGGGTCAAGAGATGTTAGGGGCACACCCATTAGGTCAAGAGATGTTAGGGGCAAGGCAGCCATGCTCGAGTCTGAGACTGAAAAATCTTATGCAAGCCAGACAGTCTCATTGCCAAGGACCTCCTCGGTTCCACCAAGTCCTCCGTACAGAGCAACAGGCAGCTATGGAATGCCAAGGTATCACACAGAGCAGTCACTACCGTTGCAAAAGAATGAAATGCTTCATCCTCGAAGTGTTGGCAGATCAGAAGACAATGAAAACGTGAACCACAGTGGTAAAGGAAATGTGGATAAGTGGCTTCATATGCTCATGGATGACCAGCAAGAAGAAAATGACGAATACCATTCATCAGAAGAACATAACGGTGCCGAGGAGAACGCTGAAGATGAGCAGCAAGTACAAATCAATGACGATGAGAGCTGTAGGAATGAGATCACTGAATGCTCTGAAGAAATCGTCGAAGCCGGTGGTGAGACCGTTACTCACAATGGCACTCCAAGATGCAGGAATAGCTTTGAAACTAATAGGGAGGAAAAAGTGGAAAGAAAGACTTGGTTCCCTAGATCCGACAGCGGTAGGGGTTTTCGGTCTCTGCCTTCCTCGCCATCCAAGATCTTGGGAATGAGAAGAGGTGTGGAGTGCATGGGGAGGAAACAGAAGGTGGCCGGTGACGATGACAGCAGATACGGCTATGAGGATTCAGTGTCCACAAGCAGTAGCAAGTTCCTCAGCAAATGCAAGCAGGCTATCAAGAAAGCAGTACACAAATGAGGCAATCTCAGCCTGTTTATTCTTTTTCCATACGTTTGTCTGAACTACAATTATTTGTTCCTGTCGCTGAATAAGTTAGTAAGGCATAGCAGACAGAATTCTGTCTGATGCTCGATCTGTGTCATGTGAAACATTTGTGGTCAGTGATCACCATGATGTGATCAGACTCTGTGTGTACAACTATTTGTTGATCTGTGAAAAAGAATATTATATCCAGAATTCATTTGCTTCTGTAGCTGAACAAGTTAATGAGCCATAGCTTGCAGAATATTCTGCGTCAGGTTGTTCTGCCTGTAACATCTGAAACTGAACATTTGTGCGTTTCAAAAATGGTGAAAGTGAACATTTGCGGTTCCTGATCACGTTTATGATCACATTGGATCGTGTAGAACTGTTCTTTGATTTGTGCAAAAAAAAAACTTAAATTCATCTTGTTCATGATCTGCCATACCAGGAGATTTACTTTCATTTTCAGTAACACCAACGCCAAGGAAAAATTGAAAGAGGAACCAAAGGAGAAGCAGAAACAAATAGACAGATCATCAACAGCGGCTCCAGATTCGATCACGACATCGACTTGCGCCACTTCGGGGTCCGCCGGGTCGGCGTCGGCGTCGCCATGCCGGCCCTGCCCTTCATCCCGCTCCCCGGCGTCCGCCGCTCCATGCCGCTCTCCGACTCCTCGATCCTGGCGACGTCGGAGCTCATGCCGCCGCCGCCGAACCAGAGCGTGCTCCACTTGAACCCGCCACCGCCGCCGCGCCGCCTCCTCTCCGAGCCCAGCCTCTCCACCTGCTCCTGCAGCGCGCTGCACTGCACCTGCAGCTCGAAGCTCGTCAGCGCCGGCAACATGATGCTGCACTGAAGATCGAACTGTCAAAGCTGGAAAATGTGCAGGAACCTGAAGCCTGGCGACGTCCTCGCGCAGGCGGCGCATCTCCTGGTGCTGCGCCAGGACCTCGCGCTTCGAGGGGCACCGGCCGCTGCCGGAATAGGGGTCCAGCGCCGCCGCAGGGCTGGCGGTGAAGGAGGCGCCCAGGTCGGTGAGGCGGTTGAGCTTGCCGTGCTCCGAGAAGAGCACCTGCATGACGGAGCGCACCGGCAGCCGGTCGTTCTGGACGGCGTGCGCCGCGGCCTCCGCTGAGAGCTTCCGCGCGTCGATCAGCCTCCACAGCGACTTCCGCTCCTCTTTCCCGGCGCCTGGATGTGCCTGTTACATCAACCGATCAATCGAAACCACGAGCTCAGAACAGAGACATGTTGCAGTCAAAACAATGAAAATGGACACTTTTTGTGATCCAAATTTTGCGTTCTAGGAAACACGTCTAACATTCGGAATGAGCATGGTGATGATAGTCCATTCTGATCTTTCTAGTGGACGGATACCAATAACTTTCTTGCCTAATGCGTGATTAATCTGGCATGCGAATCTGTCCTCTGCAGAATGCAGCAATGCCAAGATTTGGGATGACAGGGACAGCACCGTGAAAAATGCAGAGAACAACGGAGCAGATTTCCACTTTGCACTTCGATCTGAAATCGCTAAAGTTTCCGATACGCGCCCATACACATGAAATCGAAATATGAATCTTGTCTGCCATGGCAGCTCGGAGAAAAAGGCTGTAAAATCTACACGCCTGCCAGCAATATTCCTGAAACACTTGCAGGCACATCTTACCTGACAACTCCGTCCAGAGATGAACACGAAGCAGTGTGGATGAGAACAAAATGCATCAGACTAGAGACAAGAGGGATTAATAGATAGATATCCGCCTATGCCAAGGTGTAATAACAGGTAATCTTTTGTTGCTTAGCAGTCGGAGCTCACGTGACTGACCGCTCTATCCTAAGATTTGTTCATCATCACACAGGAAAAGAAGCGAAATTCTTCACCAAGTAACACACCATCAGGCCATCAGGCTATGGTTCTCGCTCAAAAGACTCAAGAAGACTTCTAGGCTTTTATACGACACAATTTCATCATGCGGAGAAGAATGTAAACCACGAGCTGAGAACATGAACATGGTGCAGTCAAAACTAAAAAAATGAAAAATGGGCATATGTTTTGGAGAAAAATGCCAATTTACCGCGGATGTGCGATTTGGTCGCGAACTTGCAAATCGTGAATTCTGGCTCACGAAGTTGCCACACACGAGTGTTTTGGTCGCTCCGTGATGGCCATAATTAGTTTGGTGATGTAGCAGATTGTTTTTTATGAACGTGCCCTTAAAATTGTGTTTTCTCTTTTGAGAACCTTATCTCTCTTCCTCAAAATTTCCCACAAAAAGTGCGCCCGAGGGATCGATCCTAGGTCAAGTAACGGCATGGAAGCCAGTGATTTACCAATCCGGATTTGAATGAATGGGGGCTTAATTTATTTTCGACTAGCCAGAGGTGGAGGTCTGCCTCCTTATCATGAGGTCAAGCTTGGGAAGGCCGACCTTCTTGCTGGTGCTGCTAGAGGAGCTCGCTCCCGCATGTCATCACGTGGAGCACAACGACCCATGATTTGGAAAGGATGAGGGCCATCGGGCTAGTCACGATATCGCCCCATCGATGGGGTCGGGAACTTGGGTCGACAGGATAGGGAGGTTACGGTGTCAAGAGCTATGGGTAGTGGCTCAGAGATATAGGCGAGAGATTGAAGAAGAAAAATCATGCGGCAATGTGATATTGGAGAAAGAAATAAAGATCAATCAAGATTTTTTTTGAGCCTATAAAAAAATCAAGTAAAAAATCTAGTAATTAGAAAAAACAAACATGTAGAACGTTATTTGCCAAAAAGAAGACATCATGGTCACGAAGTGACCAAAACGCTTATGCGTGGCAATTTCGTGATCCAGAATTCATGATTTTCAAGTTCATGACCAAAACGCACATCAAAGACAACTTCATAGATTAAATAGACATTTTTCTCTATGTTTTGCGATCCTAATTTTTGCATCCTACATATACAATTATACATACGTCAAACACTGTAAAATGCACACTGAATCCATGATTAATCTGACATGCGAATATGTCCTCTACTGACAGCAGCAATGCCAAGATTTGGGATGACAGGGACAACACTTGCACTTCGATTTGTCCGGTTTGGGATGTTATCAACCACTAAAGTTTCAGAGGCGCGGGCCCATGAAATCGAAAGATAAATCCTGTTCTCAAGGGCAGCTCGGCTGTAAAATCTACATGCCTGCCTGTTCGTGTCCGCAATATTCCTGAAACAGTTGCAGGCACATCTTTACCTGACAATTTCATCCAGTGATGAGCCCGTGGCACTGTGGTGGATGATTGAGAACAAGATGCACCGGACTAGAGACAAGATGGATTAATTAGATATCCGCCTACTCCCAAATTCGATTACAGGTATTGTTTTGTTGTTTAGCGGTCGAAGCTCTAGTGACCTATTTTTTAAGATTAGTTATTCATATCGAGGAAAAATATGAAAAATGCGTTTGAAGCCTGAGCTCACTTGGCCCTTTATTTAAAATTTTAAAAATTATATTTTGAAGTTTTAAAAAGTTCTGCAGAAAATGTGTACATGTAGGTAGGGATAAATACTTCAAGTGTGCAATATCTTAATCTAAAATATATTATACTACGCGCAAATCTAAGAAGGTGTGAAGGTGCATTGTTCACACATCTAGATTTGTAATTTTATTTTTTGTGTAGAGTAGAATATAAACGTATTTTGGATTGAGACTTTACATGATTGACATATACAATATTGACTATATGTTTTTTTAGAATTTTTAAAATTCAAAATTACAAACTCGAAAAAACATTTCTTTATGAAGTTAACACACCCTCACTATATATTTGTTATGTTCCAACTTTTATCACCACACATTTTCTGGCTTTGTCACTGTCTGTTGAGGAAAAATGTTACTCCCTCCGATTCATATTACTTGTCGCTGATTTAGTATAAAGTTGTGCTAAATCAGCAACAAATAATATGGGTTCAGGAGTATAAAGTTTGGAACTAACCATGTCACTGCTTTTGTACGATCTTTATGCCGGCATACATGAATACTGTGCATGCCACGCCGGTGCACCGTCCCATGCAAAATGCAGTGGTCAAACACAAAAACAAATGTACTGCCTCACAAGTTCTCACGCAGTCTTCTGGCGATTGACCAAAAGTACAAACGGCATCGAGAGATACACTACCAAAACTGAAACGGAATTAAGCGAGTGCGTGGCATGCAATGCACGGTCACCTTGAGGTAGGTGTCGACGGCGCGGTAGAGCGCGTCGTCGGCGGCGCGCGCGTGTGCGGGCACGGCGCGGGCGAGGTCCTCCAGCTCGGCAGGCCGCAGCCCGGCCTCGAGCGCCGCCTCCGCCAGGTACGCGTCCACCAGCCTGGCCACCCTCGCGCTGGCGCCGCCGCCGGCGCCCTTGCCGCCCTCCTTGAGGAACCCGCGCACCAGCCGCAGCACGAGCGGCACGTCCAGCAGTGTGGCCGGCGCGTGCCCGGACGCCGGCACCATCACGGCGGCCAGCGACGCCTGGTCCAGCCGCCGCGCCGCGCGCGACTCCAGCTCCCGCATAAGCGCCGCATCCGCGCCCACCATGCTCCCCGCCCGGAGCAGCCTGAGCAGGAAGTCGCACGTGATGCCGTCGTCGGCCGCGGCGTCCGGCGGCGGGAGCGCGGCGACGAGGGACTCCAGGAGGAGGCGCTTCTTGAGCCAGGTCGCGGTGGGGCTCTCCGGTGGCATGAGGAAGCGGCCGGAGGCGGAGGAGGCCACCTCCGGGAGCCACTTGGCGGCGTAGTGGGACAGCACGCTCGCGAGCAGGTCCGGGCGGGGCTTGGACTTCACGGCGGCCACGGTGCGCGCGAAGCTCTCCACGTCGTTGATGCACGTGTCATCGACGCCGGCGAGAGCCCACGGCTCCGCCGGCAGCGGCGCGGTGCTGCGAGCTCGAGGCGACGATGTCCTTGGACTGTGGCTCTTCGACGACGACTTCATGGCCAGCGCTAGCTCAGAGCTCGGCTACTTCAGTTCATGGTGAGTGCGCACTACGCTGCAGTGGTAGTGGCTCGGTGCGTGCGCGGTGCGCCTGCACCGGTGTAGTATGGACCAAGGAGCAGGCGAGGCTGTGTGGGCGAGAGATGGTGACACATAGATGTGTAGCACTGTCGCATATGTGGACGCCCATGATACACGGGAGAGTTTGCAAGTGATATGCATTGTAGTGGTAGGTAGTAGTACTATGTACAGCTACTATCCATCGACGTCTGTACCAACAGGGTTAACAATATCATGTATGTCAATAATGTCATCGGTCCTTGTTCGACATGTACTACTCCTAGGTATGCATATGTTCATCACTGCATTTGTACAGTGTTACACATGTAATACCTCTGTTCGAAATATAGTATGTTCTAAAATTTACTATATTTTGGAACCGAGGTTATATAATTTAGCTTAAACGTTGCATTCCCTTAACTTGTGAAGAGTTTTTCGTGTCAAATTTTTACGACTTGAATGTGTTTTTCTTGTAAAGAGGGGAAACAATCAACCCAGCCACAAACTGTAAAACTTGTTGGGAAAAATCTGATTATGATAATTGACCGGAATGCGATACATAACCTTGCGAGGCAGGGTCCCGACTATCTGGTGGAGACATCGGGATTTTGTGTCACCATCCGTGGCCCGGAGGCCACGCCACAGCCGTAGCCGGTGTCGTGTTGACATCCCCCCCCCCCCCCCCCCCCCGAGACGGGTGACATGATGTGGCTCAAGATGGCGCATGAGTGGCCCTAGGCGAACGTCGGTTTCATCTACCTTTCCAGTTGATCTAGGTTTTTCATTCTAAAATTTATTCAAACCATGTAAAATTTTCTAAGTTTGAATAATATTAGATTTTTTGTTTAAATTCGAGAATTCAATAATTTCTTCATCAAAATTGAGAGGCGCCGCTGTCGGCAGCAGTTGGGCAGCCCCATAGCAGCCATCTTTTAGGTGTTGTGGCACACTCTATGTGGGGTGCCGGTGGAGCGCTTAGTAGCAAGGTCGTCGTTGATGTAAAAACAAGCGCAAATTCAATTCGACACATGGGAGCATATGATCAAAAATAATTTTTTAAATATCAAAAAAAAAATCTGAACAATTATATCGCGCTTACGTCTCAATATTCTATATATGTCTGCCAAGTTTCGTGAAAAATCAATATTTTTGTGACTTGTGTAAAAAGACAAATAAAATACCTCGTACAAAGCTATGTTTTAACACCAAATTTTTTCTTTTTACACATGACACAAAAAACGTTGGTTTTTTCATGAAACGACATTGTGAGCACATAGAATGTCGAGACCTATGCGCTAATTTTTTATTTGAATTTTTGATATTTCAAAATGTTTTTAAATCAAAATCTAGAAACCAGGAGCATATGCTCCCGGGTGCCAAATCACCACCCCCAAATTCTCTAGCAAACTGCCTATTCCTATTCATCTCATGTCCCTAATTACCTGCCTGTTCATCTCTTCTTGGAAAGGTGCACGCCAAGTTGCGAACGCTGACATGATCCGTATAACTGAGTACACTTAGCTAGGCTAGCTTCTTTGTTCACTGTGGTTTAACCATGTCACGGATGCACACCCCAACCGAGATACTACTACCACTGGTGCTACATTTGGCAGCAACGATCGAAGAGAACAAGGAGGATAAGCTGTCTGTGGGATCGGTAGCGACAAATGGATTCGCGGTAGAGACAACACACTGCATGTTCAAATGTAACGCAGATATTCCCCAATCTCAGCCCCGTGCGAGCAGTGAGCTTCAGTGAGCTCCTGTGCAAGCAAAATCAGAGTGATGGGGCACTAGTTGTAGCCGCGTAAAGGCGACTTGTGTACGGGACACCGCGGGTGTAGACGTACATACCTAACCTGACATCGACGCAACGGAACGGACCAACAAGTTTGTGGCCTACTCGTGTTTTCTTGCTGGAGTACGTGCATGCATGGCCAACGGCCTGGATCTGCGCCGAGTTTTACGGGTACTCTAATTCACTCGGTATGCAACGTGGGGTAGGTATCCAGTGATCCCACATCTAAAATGCTGTCATGATATTATTTTAAAATTCAAATGTAAAGTGGCAAAAATATTTTTAACAAAATTGTGGGTGTTCAAAAGATATGTTTTTATAATCTTCGAAATTTTCAAAACCAAATTCGAAATGCACCAATAGAAACACAAAATGACATTGTTCACAGAGGCGGAGATGTGTCGACGAAGGCGAATCTTCAGTGTGGAGAGGAGCTGCATAGGAGAGAATCGGTGGGAAAAGAAGAGAGAGTGTGAAAGAATAAAACGGTCAATGGGAAGAGACTAGAGGAGATAAGGTTGAGCCCAGGTAACATGTCGCTCGATCCGAGGGGAGGATCTCGTGTCATCGCCTAGTCTATTGTTGAGAGCCGAGAGTTATTAGCTTAGTTGAGTGAGCATTTGCATTCATGCATGTGACAAACAAAGGAATTTAAACTTTTCCTTAAATCAAAGGAAAATAGTTAAGACAAATTAAGCTATAGCTTAGGTACATTTGTACTTCCTCCGTTCACTATTATAAGGTGTTTTAGGTTTTTTCAAGAAAAAAATCTAGACATGTTTTAGTATGTTACTTTTTTCGGTCCGTATATAGTTCACATTGAATTGAAATATCTATATGGTTTATAATGGTGAATGGAGGAAATGATATATATTAATTAGTGAAGTTATTGGGGGAAATTGAAATAACATTTGCTATTTTTAGTGCTTTTCGACCATCGAATAATATGCGCAGAGGTGGACATGCGCATCATCAGGAGAGAAGAATGAGAAAGAAGGTAAGGAAAAACACAAGCGCCCGGAGGACAGAAACAACCCTAAAAAAAAATCTACGGTCCAAATATCCCGACTTTGAATAGATGCATCTTGGCAGTTCGTCTTGTATCGTAGGGAGTACTATAATACTCTGTTGCAAACTTGCAATCCCTAATGCTGTGTCCTCAATCTCCGTCGTCTGTCCTCATCCCCGGTGCGCCGCCAACACAATCGCCAGCCATGTCTGGCTCCGCGCCGCTCGTGCTGAGCGGCAACGTGACCATGGTCGACGCCTTCCACTTCGGCCGCTCCCTCAGCAAGGACGCGGCCGAGCCGGAGCCGCCACCGCGGTCGCGCCCCTTGAGCATTGTGAGCAGGCGGACGATCGGGGTATGCCCCTCGAAGGTCGCCGACATGGTGGTCAACGCCCTGCAGTTCGAGACGCATCTCGCAGATGCCCCGGCTCTGTCCCACCTGACGGTCCGAGGAGAAGGAGCCGGTTATAATATGTTCATCCTTGGCGTCGAGGACAACCTGATCGTTATCAATTCATGCATCCAAAAACACCAGTCTCCAGTCTACCTCGTCTACGACGCTGTGGAGCAGTCCATCACCATGATCCCATCCAATCCTTGGTCCCTGACTTGTGTCCAGCCTGGGGTGAAACACTATACAGCCGCCGCGATCAGAGTTCTCGTCGCCCGCCTTCCCGGCGTCGAGGACGGCCGCAGCTATGCTCTGGTAAAGATGGCGGAGACGTCCATCTACCATGGCAACGGCGAAAGGCCCATCGAGAAGCAGGACGTTCTCTACGTGTGGCGGTCGTCCTCCCAATCCCGATACCCGCCATGGGACCTGGTAAGAGCCAGGTTCCCGCCGGAGTTCAAGGGAGACAATGTCGCCCACAGCTACGCCGTTGTCCGGCCCTTCTGCTGCGGCGGATGAGCTTTTTGGGCGAACCTCCTGCGTGGCGTCATGTACAGCAGCCTTGACACCCTCCTCTCCGCCTCAGACGGCGGCCCCGAGCCAGAGTTCAGCTTCATCGGCCTGCCGCTGCGAGAGGAGCTCCCGCGGCAGCTCCCGGACTACCTCATGCGCTCAATGGAGAATCATTGCTTCATGCACAGGACCATAGGCCGCGCCAGAGACTCGTCCATCAAGTTTGTCGCCATCGATGGCTTCATCCAACTCCGGGACTTCGTTGACTGCACGCTGAGAGTGTGGAGCCTCTCACCAGACGATGACATGGCAGGATGGACCTCCGAGTGCTCCCTCTGCCTGGGCAGCCTCGTCGAGCAAGATGAGTTCAAGAAGGCTGGCCTGCCGACCGACATGGTGCCGATGTACCCTGGCCTGAGCGCAGAGGAAGACGGTGTCGTCTACCCAAGTCCAAGCAAAGGTGTGAAGGGTGGGAGATCCCCGAAGCCAAAAATCCCCAGTACCACCTCCGTGTTGACATGCGCCATGGTGTTCTCCTGGACTCTGCGCGCTTCCCTGACCGAATTTCGCCTTGTGTGAGCATAGCTACTACCTCTGTGGTGCCTTGTCAATGATTCAGAGAGGATCAAGAGCTAGAAGAAAGAACAGCTTGCGTGTATGGTGATGATAAGTCTTATAACAGACAATCTAGAAAAAAATTTAAGTATATATTAACAAAGGATATGGATGTGCTTGCAGACTCGTGTCCACCACATTTTTCCAACCACATTCCTTAGGTATGTTGGTTTTGGCATTAGCAATGCTCTGCATCCTATCCATGTTAGTTTGGTTTGTGTAGGTGGTGGGGATGAGTCCATGAGGGTAAGAGAAGACAACAACAGCACAGTACAGTACACATGATGTGGGTATCAACTCAAAAAACAGAGATGCAACAATACCAGTAAGGCGGTAAGAACAAAGTATAAGATAAGAAGAGTGAGAGCGGGTCATCTGTAAACTGATTTAGTGTGTGAGATACAATACAAGCGCCTGAATGTAAGGAAGGTGTCAGAAAAGGGGCCAAACATTAAGCACGTGATGGGAGATACTAGGACGGAAGAAAGAAGCGTCGATAAACCACACAAAAACTGAGGGCTAAACTCTTTTGTTACATGGTGTCATCGATAAAGCACACCATACAACCTCCAGAGGTGAACTGCCCTGAACTGGAACTGAATTCAATGGACAAAATGGGAAGGGCAGAGCCAAATCTGAAGGAAATCAGAAACTGAAAGGTCAATTCTTCAATGGATTTTACACAGGGTGACGACAGATAAAGTGAAAAGGAGTGCTGATACTAGTAATAAGATTGTAAAATCAAAACAAAGTTTCACATATTCCAGGAAAACACAAAACACAAACTCTCTGATCCAGTAACAGGTAAATAGATCTTCAATTTGGTACAAGGTCTAAAGTACCCAGCGCATAAATGCCAAACTGTTGTTGTCTAATGCATATAGTGAAGCAATTGTAAGCAGCAGAAGCAACAGGTCGTGAACTTAAGTACAACTGTAGAAGCTTCGGTAAAAGAATTATAGTTCTCTATTATTGTGAATTTTCTCTCAGGGTAACAAAGTTGGTTCACCACTGAATGATAAGTTTTTCAGGGCAACAGAACTGCTTTTTCAATTGTAAATTAACACTAAAAAGCAACTGTTAACTTTTCTAAATTTACATAGAACTGGACAAACTGACATTATGTTCTATCCTCAACAAATTGGCACTATGTAACTATATCAACCATTACGATGATGTGTTTTTCTCTAACATGAGATTTGCTGCACCGTACCAATATCCAGGGGTAACTGAGAATCTATGCTGTGACTGGACATTGTACACCAAAGATGTTTGCCTCCTGCTTCAAGTGCTACATTTCTGATTCAAATCCAATGTTCCAAAACCCTTCGGGCGTCGATGGAGGAGCATACCTGTATCTATGTCTGGACACGCCATCATGATGCTCACACCTCATGCTTGTAGAATCCATGCCATTACCATTCACACGGCCATCAGGAAGCACGGCATCATAGAACTTCTTGCACTGCTTGCATTCAACACCTTTTAAATTCTCCCGATCAGCTTTCTTTCTTACAGGTTCTGTGTATTTGAAACCTTTATTTGGTGGATGGATTGAAATGGTGCTTCTCTGCTTGGGAACTGGTATGTTGTTGAGGCCCTGAGTGGCAATATTGATGTCTTGAGTCTCATCGTCAGAGATATTTAAGTCCATTTCTTGGGGAGGAGGGGCAGCAAGAACTAGTGCTTCTTCGGGAGTTGTAGGATTCCTGATTGTGTTTCTGACAGCCTCCAGCGGAGTATCAAGAAAATCGTCATGTGGATCAACAACACCTGGTTCCTTACGTGCACGAGTTTCCCTCCAGTGACTTGGGCGGGTAAAACTAGATGATGCATCCGTCTTTGAAGTGCTAGCAGCATTCTTTTGCGGGGAGTTGGTTGGACGAGATGGTAGAGAAAGGCGCGAGTTACTGAACAGGCTCCTGGCCGAGGTAGCATGTGGATTATGTTGGGCCTTCGCAGATGATTTAGGAGTGCTCTTTTGGTCTTCAGCCTTAGAGACTAACTGAATGCTCTCCTTTTCTGTGGCATGCAAATCTGGAAATCAAACAAGCGAGATGTGTTATAAACACAGATATCTAATCAGTAATTCTTACATATTTAAGAGACATGCATGTTATGTGATAGCCTTGCCAGAAAAGAGGTCCTAGCAAATTAACATTGATTGGGATGCAATGCACCATAGATCACGATTGCAAGAAAAGTACAGATCTTTATAAGATTCTTACATTCTATCAGTACATTCAGGAACAAAAACGGTGTGAAACCGTGATTAACAAAATTAAGTAGCTTACCTTTAAGCTTTCTCTTACTTGGAGGACTTCCAGAGGTAGCATGTGGAATATTTTTGGCCTTCTCAGATGAACTGGAAGAATTATTTTGGTCTTCAGTCTTAGACACTAACTGAATTCTCTCCTTTTCTGTGTCCTGCAAATCTGGAAGTCAAACAAGACAAATGTAAATACAGATATCCAATCAGTAACTTCCACATATACTCCTAATCCCCTTTCGAAAAAAAAAACATATATACCCCTAAGAAACGTGCATGGTAACTGGTAAGTGATAGCATTGACAGAAAAGAGACACTGGCAATTTAACATTGATCTGCACCGTTGATCATATTAGCACGAAAAGTACAGATTCTTATACTACGATTTATTAATTCTAGCCATAATTCAGGAAAGAATATGTGATACCGTGCATAACAAAACTCAAGTAGCTCTAGGGAATTTGGAAAATCACACGGTGGTACCTTTAAGCTTTCTCTTACTCGGAGGACTTCCAGAGGCCTTCCTGTTCACAGGAGACCTGGAGCCTTCATTCTGGTCAAGCTTTCTAAGAAGATGGTTGTACTGAGACTTGAGATCCTTGTATATTGCAGTCACATGATTGACTTTATTCTTCTCAAGAACAAGGTCATTATCTTTCAACTCCATCTGCTGCAGCAGCTGCTGATGGGCCTCCCTCTCCCTTGATATCTCAGCAGCCTTCTCCCCAATCTCGCTTTGGAGGCGACGAATCACCTCATCCTTCTTCGTTTCCTCCTCCAATCTCCCCAGAAGCCGCTTCTTCTCAGCATCATGCTCCGCAGCAAATCGAGCGGCACCGACAAGCTTCCCCTTCATATCCTCAAGAGAGCTCTCCAGCTGCAGCAGCCTATCCTCCGCACCCCGCTTCCCGCAGTTGAGCTCCTCCAATCTCCCCAGGAGCTGCTTCTTCTCGGCCTCATGCTGCGCGGCCAATCGTGCGGCATCCTCAAGCCTCCCCTTCATCTCCTCGAGAGAGCTCTCCAGCTGCAGCAGCCTATCCTCCGCGCGCCGCTTCCCGGAGCTGATCTCCTCCAGCTGGCTCACCAGGCCGGCCTCCCTCTTCCGCCACTCGTCCTCGGCCGCCTTGGTGGCGGTGGCATCATCGGCATGCCGCGCGTGGAGGAGCTTGGACTTGGCCTGGATGTGCGGGAAGAGCTGGCTGCAGAAGATGAACTCCATCTGGGAGACCCGGTCCTTCACCTCCTGGATGGTGGCGACCAGAATGGTGCTCAGCCCGCAGATGTACTTGAAATCATCCCCCGCCGCACCGCCGCCGCAATCGGCGATCGAGATGCCCTGCACCTTACCCTCCATTTCTACAAGCAGGGGCAGATCTGGAGGGTGCCCCACCGAAATTTGTGGACGCCAGGAGGATGGCGGAGGGCCGGGGCGACTTCGGGAGGGGAGGGGAGGGGAGCGCCGCCGTCAAGAAGGCCGGCCGGGGAGAGCCGAGAGCGAGACTGGGTTAGGGTTGGTAGCCTGGGGAATTTGGGGATCTAGAAAATTTAGAGCGCCATTTTTCAAAACTATTGTGTGCGGCGCCCAAAAGAGGTGCGTGAGCCGAGGCTCGGAAACGGACCGGAGTGGTGGGCCAGTGTCATCAATTGGGTCGTCCCTTTGATCGAAAATAAGTGTTGATAAGTTGTTTAAATTATGAGTTTTTTAAAAAAATTGTTTAAATTATTCAATATTTTTTATTAAAAAAACTATATATTTCAAAGTAGTTGAAAAAATAGGGTTATCGAACTAATTTATTCTAGGTTGGCCTACATTCCCTATAATACAAGACGAACTGCCAAGATGCATCTATGCAAAGTCAGGATATTTGGACCGTAGATATTTTTTAGGGTTGTTTCTGTCCTCCGCTCACTTGTGTTTTCTCTTACCTTCTTTCTCATTTTTCTCTCCCGATGCGCATGTCCATCATAGCCTCCTCTGCGCATATTATTCGATGGTCGAAAAGCATAAAAAATAGCAAATGTTATTTTCAATTTTCTCCAATAACTTTACTAATTAATTTATAATATTTCCTTTGTTCACCATTATAAACCATATAGATATTTCAATTTAATGTGAACTATATACAAACCGAAAAAAGTAAACTTACGTACTAAAAAAATGTCTAGATACATAAATTTTTGAAAAAGAACCTAAAACACCTTATAATAGTGAATGGAGGAAGTACAGATGTACCTAAGCTATAGGTTAATTTGTCTTAACTATTTTCCTTTGATATAGGAAATGTTTAAATTCCTTTGTTTGTCACATGCATGAATACAAATGCTCACTCAACTAAGCTAATAACTATCGGCTCTCAACAATAGACTAGGCGATGACACGATCCTCCCTCGGGTCAAGCAACGTGTTACCTGGGCTCAACCTTATCTCCTCCAGTATCTTCCCATTGACCGTTCCATTCTTTCTCGTTCTCTCTTCTTTCCCACTGACGCTCTCCTATGCAACTCCTCTCACCACTCAAGCTTGGCCTTTGCTGGCGCATCTCTGCCTCTGTTCCTCTTCGTTGATGCTCCTTCGCCTACATTTCTCTCCGCCTCCGCTGATACGTCTCAAACGTATCTATAATTTTTGATGCTCCATGCTTGTTTTTACACCATTTGCCTTGTGTTTCGTTACACTTCGTGGCGTTTTTATACGATTTCCGGAACTAACCTATTGACAAGATGCCACAGTGCCAGTTCCCTGTTTTCTGCTGTTTTTGTGTTTCAGAAGTGATACACAGGAAATATTCTCGGAATTAGACGAAACAAGTTCCTGAAGTCTTATTTTGCCCAGAAGCTTCCTGAGATCCGAAGAGGCGAAGGAGAGGGGCCACAGGCCAGCCTCACACTAGGCCGGCGCGGCCCAGGCCCTGGCCGCGCCGCCTAGGTGTGAGGAGGTCTGGGGCCACTCCTGATGCTGCCCCTTCGCCTATATAAAGCCTCGGGACGGAAAACCCTAAGGGAGTCGGTGAAATTTCCAGAACAGTTCCGCAGCGCCGCCGCCGTCGAAGACAAATTTCGGGGGACAGAAGTCTCTGTTCCGGCACCCTACCGGGACGGGGAAGTGCCCCCGGAGCCATCTCCATCGATCTCCATCGCCGTCTCCGCCGTCTCCATCGACCTCACCGCCATCTCCATCAACCTTGCTGTCTCCTATGATGAGGAGGGAGTAGTTCATCCCCGGGGCTGAGGGCTCTACCGGTAGCTATGTGGTTCACCTCTCTCTCCCATGATGTGATCTTTATGTGATCGTGAGCTTTGTATCATGTTGAACAAGTAGATGTTATTATTCGGATATTATGTGTACTCTAGTGGTATTATTAAAGTAATCTATTCCTCCTGTCATGGTGTAACGGTGATAGTGCGTGCATCATGGTGGTACTTGGTCTAGGCTACGATTGTGATCTTTTATGGATTATGAGAATAATTATTGCTATGATAGTATTGAAGTGATCTATTCCTCCTTTCATGGTGTAATGTTGACAGTGTGTGCACCGTGTTAGTACTTGGTCTAAGTTGCAATAATATCTATCTTGAGTTGTGATCTGATTTGAATATCTCTATGAGTGGTGTTTGTCAAGTACTTGATGAACTTTAAGGGGTGCTTCTGTAGCCACTATGCAATGATTAGTGTTATTCAATAGGAGAGTAATTCAGAGTACCATAGTGAAGAGAAGTTGTTTATTTGTTCAATCATGTTATATTTGTTGGGAGTGTGTCCACTAGTGAAAGTATGATCCCTAGGCCTTGTTTCCAAGCTTTGCACACCGTTTACTTGCTGTTTTGTTACATGTCTGCTCGCAGCGATTTTTATTCCAGATTGCATTTACTACTTATAATCATCTATACCACTTGTATTTCACTATCTCTTCGCCGAACTAGTGCACCTATACATCTGACAAGTGTATTGGGTGTGTTGGGGACACAAGAGACTTTCTGTATCATAATTGCAGGGTTGCTTGAGAGGAATAGCTTTGACCTCTTCCTCCCTGAGTTCGATAAACCTTGGGTGATCCACTTAAGGGAAACTTGCTGCTGCTCTACAAACCTCTGCACTTGGAGGCCCAACACTGTCTACAAGAACAGACGCGTGCGTAGACATCAAGCTCTTTTCTGGCGCCGTTGCCGGGGAGGTAAGGTAAAAGGTACTCACATTCTTTGCCTACTAAGTCTTTTAGTTGCTGGTGAGTGCTCGGAGTTATTTCTTTTAGATTCTGCAATTACATCTTTTTGTTTCTTGTTTTTATTTTCACTAGTTAGGCTTTAATGGAAAACAAAAAGTTCTGTAGTCTTTTTCCTGAGTTTAGATATGAAGTGTTTGAAGAGAAAATTGAAAAACCTTTGGAGCTTAATTTGCATGCTAATAGTGTTGTTACTATGAATGCTTTGAACACCGTTATTGCTAATGCTATAGAAAAGTCTAAGCTTGGGGAAGCTGGTTTTGTTAAGCATGATATTTTTAGTTCCCCAGCTTTAGTGGAGAAAATTTGCTCTGATGATATTTTATCTCCTATATGTGATGTTCCTTCTTATGATGATATGTTTGAAGAATATGCTTTGCGAAATAGTTGCTCTCTAGCTTGTGATGATACTAAACCTCTAGTTTATGATGGCTATGATGATGAGTATAATATTTTCAGTTCACCTACTATTGAGGATAAAATTAGTTATGATTACAATATGCCTCCTATTTATGATGATTATGGTGATGAGAATAATTATTCTGTGGAATCTGCTCCTACTACTATTGTTCCTATGGTGAGTATTAATTCTTTTATGCATGTGGCTCATGATAAGGATGCTTTATGTGATAGTTATATTGTTAGTTCTATTCATGATGCTACTGAAATTTATTATGAGAGAGGGAAACATGGTTTGATGGATCTCAACAATATTAAGTTTCCCCTCTTTATGTTGCAAATCTTGAAGTGGCACTTGTTTTATCTATCCATGCTTGCTACTATGAGCCTCGTTGATTTATTTTCTTACAAGATTCCTATGCATAGGAAGTGGTTCAGATATAAATGTCTTTCACATTTGCTTTTTGATGCTCTCTATTGCTTTAAGTTCCTATATGGCGCCTTTGCCTCAAGCTCTTATATGGCGCCCACATAAGCATCTTTGCAAATTATTGCGCCTAGCTCAAAGGCGTTAAAGAAAAGCACTCTTGGGAGATAACCCATTGTTTATTTTCAGTACTTTTTCTTTTATTTGAGTCTTGAAAGTTATTACTACTATAATGACCGCTCCTTATCTTGTTTATTTCGTTTTTGTGCCAAGAGAAGCCTCTAATTTGAGTGAGGTAAGATTTGGGGATGTTGCTGTCCTAAAACTGTTTTCGGTGCTGCACCGTAAAAATTCGTATAAATTCTCTGTATATCTTTTGGACCTGCGATTTCTTGTGCATATGCCCCAGGTTATATCCAAACTTTCGTTAGTTGAACACTTTTTGATTTGAGCAACAGAAAACCCCTCAAAAATTCGTCCTTTGTCAGCTGTTCTGTTTTGACAGATTTCTGCCAATATTTGTGTTTGCCGCTTTATCGCTTTCTTTTGAGTTCTTTTGATCATGGAACTTTTGGGGAAGTTGCTACAGTAGTATTTGCTATATATTTGGTGGTTTTGGGTTGAAACCTGAAGCAAAAGAGGTTGATTATATGTTATGCTACACTAATGTTGCTAATAGAATTGTGTTGAGTTTTGTATGAAGGAAGTTTTCAAGTGTAGGGATTGGAGAATGATGAGATGAGTTGAAGAATGGAAAAAAGCTCAAGCTTGGGGATGCCCATGCATCACCCCAAGAAATATCCAAGAAGTACAAGCGTCAAAGCTTGCGGATGCCCCCGAGGCACCCCTTCTTCATCGGCAAAAATCAGGTCACCTTTCAAAACACTATATTTTTATTGCTTCATGCACTATGTGTTTTTCTTGGAGCGTCAGTTGTTTTAGTTTTCTTAGTTGGTTTAGTTTGTTTGTTTTCTGCAATAAATGGTTGGACCCCAACAAATTTCCTTTGGAGGAGATGTACTCGTTTTCATTTGCAAAGAACGCTCTAGTTTTCATTCTTATTAAAAATCGAGCGTTCTTCTTTTTCTGCTACTGCTTTTGGTTTTCGTTTTCGCCTTGATTTGCGTTCAGACCTTGTCATATTTTTTCATCAAGGTGTATTTTTGCCTCCGATCTTTATTGGTTTCATTAAAAGAGGTGTTTATAAAAATTTCAAATGGTGTTGGAAAAGAGAAAAAGCTTTGTGCAAAATAGTGGTACAAGAAGGAGCTTGTGTAGACTGCGGCTTTGGCTTTTTCATGCCATGCTTGATGTCTTTTTGATAGTAGGCTTAGTGGTTTTGCTGTAGCATGACTTGTCTCAAATAACTGAGATTGCTTAATGAGCCTTTGAAAAAATCATGCGTTGTTTTTATTGTATGGAAGCATTATTTTGGTTTTCTCCTTGATGCTTTATTTGGGTTGACTTGGCGCATGCTCACACATGTTAGACTTTTACAAAGTCGCCAATAGCCTTTATGATCATTTAGTTTTTGACTTTTGATGCCATCTTATGCTTCTTTTAATGTCGCTTTGTCGCTTTGCATGATTATGGCCATTATTGCTCTCTTAGTTGGTCGCTCCCAGTCTTTTGCTAGCCCTCATTTTGTACTGAGTATGAGCTCTACTCGTGCATCCAACTCCTAAAAACCAAGTTTGCCATTGTGTCCACTATAAATTCCTATGCATGGTATTTGTAAGCCATTCCAAGTAAATTTTCATGTGCTACCTTTCAAAACTTTCAACTACTTCTCGTTTTGTGACACTGTTTTCAGCTCATGGGGACGTAGTGGTCGGATTTGCTATCTTCCATATTGCTTATTCCAAAAAGAAAAAAAAAGGAAAAAAGAAAGAAAAAAAGCACTCCTCCATGGTATGTGAATGTTGGTGGGCACCCGATGAAATCGGTTAGCCATGGTTTGTGAAAGGAAAAAAGGTGGGGAGGAGTGCCAAGCTTTATAAAAGAGCACAAAAGTGCCAATCTCTCTCTCAAAAACTTGCTTCACTTTTGTATGGAAGATAGTAAAAACCCCATTGCTAGTCGTTGACAAAAGCAACCACCTCTCAAAACTCAAGTTTTATCTCTCTGTTTTACAAATGAAAAGCTCTAGCACATGTTTAATCACTGCTTCCCTCTGCGAAGGGCCTTTCTTTTACTTTTATGTTGAGTCACCACCTTCTATCTTTATGCACCATTAAGAGAGCATAGTTGTCATTCTTAGTATAATGTGCATTGTCCCAAAATTTTCATTGATTGATTCATATTGTTGGTTTCACTTGTTCTCAAATTATTTGTATCTAGTCGCCCTCTTAAACTTGAAGGTGTCCTATGCATTTATGTTTTGCTACTCCATGAGGGACAAGCTGAAAACCATTTGTATGTTTTTCCATATGATTTGAACACACATTTGACTTTCATTGTTTCATTTTCATGATCTTTTGTTTGTGTTCATTTTCATGTTTACAACATGGTTGCTAAGTCTTATTGTCAAGATTACATCTTTCATGCCCATGTTTTAAGTTCTTTGATCTCAGCACTCAATGCTTTACCTATATGATCAAAGTTGTGTAGGTGCATGTCACCTCAAAAATTATTCTTTTGTTATCACTTACCTACTCGAGGACGAGCATGAGTTAAGCTTGGGGATGCTGATACGTCTCAAACGTATCTATAATTTGTGATGTTCCATGCTTGTTTTTACACCATTTGCCTTGTGTTTCGTTACACTTCGTGGCGTTTTTATGCGATTTCCGGAACTAACCTATTGACAAGATGCCACAGTGCCAGTTCCCTGTTTTCTGCTATTTTTGTGTTTCAGAAGTGATACACAGGAAATATTCTTGGAATTGGACGAAATAAGTTCCTGAAGTCTTATTTTGCCCAGAAGCTTCCAGAGATCCGAAGAGGCGAAGGAGAGGGGCCACAGGCCAGCCTCACACTAGGCCGGCGCGGCCCAGGCCCTGGCCGCGCTGCCTAGGTGTGAGGAGCCTGGGGCCACTCCTGACGCTGCCCCTTCGCCTATATAAAGCCTCGGGACGGAAAACCCTAAGGGAGTCGGTGAAATTTCCAGAACAGTTCTGCAGCGCCACCGCCATCGAAGACAAATTTCAGGGGACAGAAGTCTCTGTTCCGGCACCCTGCCGGGACGGGGAAGTGCCCCCGGAGCCATCTCCATCGGTCTCCATCGCCGTCTCCGCCGTCTCCATCGACCTCACCGCCATCTCCATCAACCTTGTTGTCTCCTATGATGAGGAGGGAGTAGTTCATCCCCGGGGCTGAGGGCTCTACCGGTAGCTATGTGGTTCACCTCTTTCTCCCATGATGTGATCTTTATGTGATCGTGAGCTTTGTATCATGTTGAACAAGTAGATGTTATTATTCAGATATTATGTGTACTCTAGTGGTATTATTAAAGTAATCTATTCCTCCTGCCATGGTGTAACGGTGACAGTGCGTGCATCATGGTGGTACTTGGTCTAGGCTACGATTGTGATCTTTTATGGATTATGAGAATAATTATCGCTATGATAGTATTGAAGTGATGTATTCCTCCTTTCATGGTGTAATGTTGACAGTGTGTGCACCGTGTTAGTACTTGGTCTAAGTTGCAATAATATCTATCTTGAGTTGTGATCTAATTTGAATATCTCTATGAGTGGTGTTTGTCAAGTACTTGATGAACTTTAAGGGGTGCTTCTGTAGCCACTACGCAATGATTAGTGTTATTCAATAGGAGAGTAATTCAGAGTACCATAGTGAAGAGAAGTTGTTTATTTGTTCAATCATGTTATATTTGTTGGGAGTGTGTCCACAAGTGAAAGTATGATCCCTAGGCCTTGTTTCCAAGCTTTGCACACCGTTTACTTGCTGTTTTGTTACATGTTTGCTCACAGCGATTTTTATTCCAGATTGCATTTACTACTTATAATCATCTATACCACTTGTATTTCACTATCTCTTCGCCGAACTAGTGCACCTATACATCTGACAAGTGTATTGGGTGTGTTGGGGACACAAGAGACTTTCTGTATCGTAATTGCAGGGTTGCTTGAGAGGGATAGCTTTGACCTCTTCCTCCCTGAGTTCGATAAACCTTGGGTGATCCACTTAAGGGAAACTTGCTGCTGCTCTACAAATCTCTGCACTTGGAGGCCCAACACTGTCTATAAGAACAGACGCGTGCGTAGACATCATCCGCCGATGCGCCTTGCTGCGTGTGATGCGTGGGAGCAGACTGTCCTTGTGCGTGGTGGATAACCAGCCCGTTGGGAACCCCAAGAGGAAGGTATGATGAGTATAGCAGCTAGTTTTCCCTCAGTTAAGAAACCAAGGTTTAATATCGGTCAGGAGAGGAGAGACAAACGACTGAAGGTGATGCGGAACCTGCACACACACAACCAAGTACCTTGTTCCCAACTTACGATGAGGTTGTCAATTTCACCGGTTTGCTTGAAACAAAGATTATGAGCGTATCGAGTGGAAAACAATATAGTATGCGAGTAAAGTAAACAGTGCGAGTAAAGTTTCGAGGGTGCATGTGTTTTCACCTTTTTTGTGTCATGCACACCTTGAGGAGGAACTCTCACTATATTGGCCTTCTAAGCCTTTCCACCCACTTTGGCAATGGATGCCAATGGGGGAGAAGTTTCGAGGGTTTGAAAGGAATTGGGTTTTACGCTTTTGTTTTGTTCTTAAGCATTTGCCTTGCATGCTTTGCATGGTTGAGTATATATAGTGGAAACTCCACCAACAACATTGGTTGGCAATATATGCAATGAAATTCAATTTCATTCACACATGCATAGATTGTGGGGGAGTTTGCTCTATATATGATGGTTCTACTAACATCACATACTTTTGTAGTATTTGATGTTAGTGTAACCATCTTAGTCCTTTAAATTCATTATATAAACCCTCTCAAAGAGATTGTCATCAATTACCAAAATGGGGGAGATTGAAAGAGCATTTGCCCCCATGTGTGGTTTTGGTAATTAATGACAATCCCTATGGACTAATGTTTGCATTGAGTTATATTTGTAGGACTTGTCCGTAGACAACGCTTGAGCCATATGTTGGTTTCAAGGTTGTAAGAAGATGCAAATAAAGAAGTTTATGTGATGATCAAGGGAGTTGAGCCTATAGAAGACATCATCATTATGAAGGAAGAAGATGAAGTCCAATGTTGATCAAGTCGAAGCGCAAGTTCAAGATAGGCATATAGAAGATATCATTTGCTTGAAGCTCGGTGTCCATTTGGTGTTAATGGACATGTGAAGATATTTCTACTAGTGTCTCTCCCATAGTGAAGTATGGGGGAGCAATCCGCAAGACTTCACCGAGCAAGCGCAATCAAGAAAGGTAGTCCAACTTGAGAAGATCAAGATCGTCACTATCTAGCTCAAGTAGAAGGCGCAAGGCAAAGGTATGATCTTGATAGGGTTTCTTTCTTACCGGTCTCATAGTGTTTGGGAGACCGGGTTTTAGGATCGATAGCCGTACTATCAAGAGGGGCTCTCGAGTGAGTAACTTATTCGTATTGTTCGGAGAGAGCTCAAACCTTTGCATACTTGGCATTATCTTTCTTGGTTCTTATTTGGCTTTTATCCACGTGAGGTTCTAGAGCTTGTGGTTATTTCCATGACAAGCTCTAGCTCATGAAAAACGGATTTCGTATGGAACTCTAATTGCGTTTTTGGTGTTTGGAGGTTTTACCGATTCATCTTTATAGCTAAGTCAAACCTTTTATCATTTGGTTTCATCCTCCTTTGTTGGACTATGATGTTTCTATGGATGATGTTGTAGAGCTCATTATGGTGATTCCAACGAGCCCAAGATCATCGAAAACGGATTCTGGATGCAAAAGTTATCGCTGTTTTCGTGTTGCTCACTTTTCCTGGGCGGATTATCCGGCCCAGTTTTGGAAATATCCGGCCGAAATATCCGGCCTTAAATCTGGGTGACGCGCACTTTGCCAACTTCTGGTCCTTTGCCATTTTTAGGGGTGGCCGGATTATCCGGCCCAGTTTTGAAATATCCGGCCGAAATATCCGGCCCCAGATCTGGACGACGCGCGCGAAGTCCTTAGCAGTTTTTGGGGGGAAGGGCAGAATATCCGGTCCAAACTTGGACCGGAATATCCGACCCTGCAGTACAGCAACGGCTACAATCCCGGGAGGGGTATAAATACCCCTCCCCTTCTTCAAGCTTGGGTTAGCTCGTTTTTCCCCTCTCTCTTCCTCCATTGTTGACCTTGGAAAGCTTGCCCATCTCTCAATTCCTCCCATGATTCTTGCATATCTTTGAGGGAAAAGAGAGAGGAGATCTAGATCTATATTTCCACCAATCACTTCCTCCTCTTTGTGAGGGGTTCCTCTCATATCCCTCCATAGCATTTGTTGCTTTGGTAGGATTTGGGAGAGAAGGATTTGAGCACTTCGTGTGTTTTTGCCATTGCATTTGGTGCATCGGTTTGAGTTCTCCTCGGAGATTCGGTAGTGAAAGTTCGTTGAGCTTTTTACTCTTGGGTTCTTGGAACCCTAGACGGCTTAGTGGCTTAGTGGCTTAGTGGTTACTTGGGGACCTCCAATTGAGTTGTGGAGATCTTCCCAAGCTTTGTGGTGCCTCCGTGGCAAATACTTGGGGACCTCCAATTAAGTTGTGGAGATCTTCCCAAGCTTTGTGGTGCCTCAGTGGCGATTCTTGGGAGCCTCCAATTGAGTTGTGGAGATTGCCCCAAGCTTGTACGGGTTCGGTGACCGCCCTCAAGTGTCCCATAGTGGTCGGGTCTTCCATCTTGGTGGGAGGGCTCGAGGAGATTACGGTGAGCCTCCGTGGCGTTTGGGGAGCCTTGTGCCTCCACACCGCTCCAACGGAGATTAGCACTCGCAAGGGTGTGAACTTCGGGATACATCATTGTCTCCGCGTCCCTCGGTTATTTCTATACCCGAGCTCCTTTACTTATGCAATTTACTTTGTGATAGCCTTCGTGCTTGAAGTTATATATATCTTGCTATCTCATAGTTGCTTATCTTGTCTAGCATAAGTTGTTGGTGCACATAGGTGAACCTAGCTTGTTTAGGTTTTGTATGCTTGGCAAATTAAACATTAGTTTTATTCCGCATTTGTCAAGCCACTCGTAAAAGTTTTAAATCGCCTATTCACCCCCCCCTCTAGGCGACATCCTTGTACTTTCATTTGGTATCAGAGCAAGGTCTCTCATTTTAGGGCTTCACCGCCTTGAGAGCAAAGATGTCGGCTAGGGGATTAGTGCACAATGACACCTTTATATTTGATGGCACTAATTATGATATATGGAAAATGTGCATGCTTAATCATTTTCGTGATATGGACCCAAATATAGAGAGAATTCTAGATATGGTTTTCTCTCCTCCTAAGGATTCCCAAAGTCTATCTTTAGAGGAGAAGAGAAACTCTTATCTTAATTCTTGAGCTTCTAATGTGCTTGTTGATTTTGTGAGCAATGCAGTTATTCTTGCAATCATGCCTTTCCGTAGCGCTCATGAGTTTTGGACAAAGATTCAAGACAAATATGACATGTCCAACAAGATTGAGGATGATTGTATTCCCTCCACTTCCCGTCGTGATGAACTCTCTTCCACTTCACCAAAGTGTAGCAAGACACAAGGTAACTCTATGGTGAATGGTGATGGAAATTGCAATGTTGATAGTAAGCTTACTTGTGATGATCATTCATCTCTATCTCATTGCCATGCTTCATCTTTGGACTTAAACACTTCTAGCACCATAAATGCTTTACATTCTTATGTTGATAGTCCTTGCATATCATGTGTATGCTCCTTGAACACATCTCATAATGATATGCTTACTTCGTCTTGTTGCCATGATATAAATGCCTCTAGTTCCTCTAGTTGTTGTGTGTCTAACAATGTAGAGGAAACCGGAAATTCTATTGGCCAAGACATGATCTCGCTTGGTGCTTCAAGTATTTATTCATCATCATCAATTGCTTCCCACATTTGCCTTATGGCTAGGGCTTCAAAGGTAACTCCTTCTTTGGAACCCAATATATCTAGTGATGATGAGAATGAGGATAATGAAGAAGAATATGATGATCTTGCTTCTTTATTTGAGAAGAGTGAAATGTTTTTTCATGCTATTCGTAAGAATAAAATTGCTTGTTCTTACTTCTATAAGATTTTGGCTATTGCCACCGAGAGCAATAAAATTATTGAGGAGCATGAGAATACCATTTTTAAAATGCAAGGTCATGCCCGTGATTACGCGGATGAGATTGCGGATCTAAAAGAAGCTCTAGAAGAAGAACAAACCACCAAGGAATCTCTTGAGGAGACCTTTACTTTAGAATTATCTAAAATAAAGAAATCCTATGATAGAACTCTTGTGGTGGCAAATGATTTTGAAACTAAATATGAAGAGCTTGTAGTTACTTATGCTAAACTCCTTGAGAATGTTGTGCTTCTTAAAAATGACTCTAGGGTCATTTCGTGTGAGCCCATCATTCTCACCGAGTTGCATGAGCAACTTAAAGCTTCAAATTCAAATGAGCTTACTAAATTGTCTTCTCCGCTTTCCATTAGTGATGATGCTTGTGCTACTAACTCTACTTCTTGTGAAGCATCCATCTTGAAGGAGAATGTTGAGCTAAGGGCTCAACTTGATTTGCTAACTAGCAAATATGGGAAATTGGAAGAAAATAATGAAAAGCTCTCTAGCTCCCATGATGATCTTCTAGCTTCCCATGATAGGCTAAAATTAGCTCATGAGGCTATTATGTCAAAGGTAACATCTAGTGAGCCTCATGTGGACATTTGCACTACTTCTCAAAATGCCATATTGCCTTGTGCTAGTCCTAGTAATTCATCCACTCATAACATTGCTACATCTTGTGATGAATTACTTTCCTTTCCTTGTTGCTCGAACAATGAAGCTTCTACTTCCTCTAGTACTTGTGTTATTACTAACCATGTAGAGGAAATAGAAGAGCTCAAGGCCCAAGTCTCTTCTTTGAAGAAAGACTTGGTAAAGAGTCATGAAGGGAAATCCAAACTCGACAATATGTTGAGTGTGCAAAAATCCCCCAATGACAAGAGTGGACTTGGGTTTATCTCCAACAACAACAAGAAGTCCACGGTTAACAAGAGGAAGAAGGGCCAAGGACAAGTCAAAGATCCGGCCAAGATTGTTTGCTTCAAGTGCAAATTTGAAGGGCACCATGTTAGATCTTGCCCTTTGAAGAAGAAGGCATTTGTTGAGAAGCAACAAGGGAAGCGGCCTCAAGTTCAAGGGCACGCTCAACCTCGAGTTGAAGAAATGCCACTTCCCAAGAAGAATCAAGCTAATGCTCCCATTGTGGAGAAATCAAGTGAGAAGAAGGTGAAGAAAAGAACTTGCTACATATGCCGTGAGAAGGGTCACCTTTCTTCTTCATGCACTATGGGTAACTCATCCAACCCTATCATAATTGATGATGCTTATTCCCTTTGCAAGGATAAGGTTGGCAATGTGTTTGCCAAATTTGTTGGTACTCCATGTGGTGTCAAGAAAAGAACCATTTGGGTGGCCAAGCCTATTGTGACTAACCTCTTAGGACCCAACTTAGTTGGGGACCATCACACCAAAACTTGATCAATAGGTGTTTGTTGGAGGGCATTGGAGACTTGGCTATATCATGAAGAATTAAGGGATCTTCATCAATATATTGTCTCAAGTCAAGTCAATTGGATTATCTTGTTTATATCATATATCCAATGTTCCTCCTTGCGGTAACATGTACTCAACTTATCTACATTGAAAGTTACTCGCCCCTTTTGCATGTGTTGGTTGTGTTCCATTACATGTGTTGGTATATGTTGTGCTACCTACTTGTTTTATTTTGATTAATCAAGTATGTACTTATGGGTTTGCATACCATGTATGTGTGTTTGTGTTTGAGCCTATATTGCATCTTCTTTTATATTATTTGGCTCTTTTGAGAGACTAATGGACTATCCATTTTGGGGGAGTGATATGCTTTGGCACTTCACAATCCTAAATATGTGTGCACATGAGGAATACCACTTAGTGTTTATATTTTAAATTATCTAGTCTCTGTGTGGTATGTCATGCTCATGAGAAATTCAAATTCTATAATGTCCATTAATCATCTCATGTTGGATTTTATTTGCCTCTTGTGAAAATAAATGCTTTATCACATTATGGGGGAGAAATATGCTTTGTGCATACTACAAACCAATAAAATGTGTATATTTGAGGTTGTGTCACATAGTGTTGATATTGCAAATTATCTTTCTTCTATGTGACATGTTTGCTCAAACAAGTTTCAATTTGCCAAATTGTTTTATTGCTCTTGTTTTGGATCTTGTTTGTGAGATACATTCTTGGTAGGGTTTTCCTAAAATGTGGTATTCTATATCAAAGTTGGAAAACCATTTGCTTCAAGTTATCCTAATCATTGCTTTGCGTGATTGTTTAACTATTTGAGTCTATCAAGAATATCTTCTTTAGCATGGTGTTTAATTCTTATCCTTTTTATATGCTTCTTGTTGTGAAGATGATCTTGGATTTATGTGTAAAATACCACCGGGAAATTAATAACTCCAAATACCTCTTGTCCTTGGACAATTGGTACTCTATCATGTGGTATATATATATTGATCATCTTTTTATTGGCTATTGCTTTTAATTACCTTATCTCTTGCCAAGGAATGTATTTGTTTTAAATTCCCATTGTCTTTCTTAACTCTTGTGATTCCATTTGATTTTGTTGAACTTGTTTTGTGTTATTCTTAATGTAGTTTGAGATGATGATCCCATTTGTGTGCATTTTGTATTTAAATGCAAAATCATAAATAATGCACTAATCTTGGGGGAGCTCTCCTATATTTTCTATAACATACTCTTGCGGCTTATTTCAATTGGTATTGGTTTTTGTTGGAAGAAAAATCTTTTTGTTTTTGGTACTTAGTGTGCCATCATAAAAGAGTGGAGAGTTTGGTTTGTTTGTTGGAACCTTGCTCTCTTTGGGAGAATGGTTATCTCTTCTCTTGTTTTTGCTCTATATTCTTAAAATGAGATAAGTCATTGGGCATGTGTGTTTTAGTGATCCTTTATGCTCATTGGCGTGTGCTTTGTTCATTTGGTGGTCTTTGGAGTCATTTTTGTGTTGAGTTGATTCTTTGATAAAATTTTGGACAACCTTTAGTTCTTCACACCTTTGTGTGACTTCTTGGTCTTCTTGGTGTTTTGTCCAAATTGTATCTCTTTTGGATCTTGAAAGTCTTGTGCATGCATATTTACTAAATATATACTTTATGGCATGCTTTGCTTTCTTTGATCCAATATATAGGGTAAACTCCAATAAATCCTAAATCGGCTAAGATGTGCATGAAATTCAAGTTCATATCTATATGCACATATTTATGTGGAGCTTGTCCTATATATTGTAGTGTCTAACTACTTCGGACCCAATGAGTTTGGGGACCATATTGTACTTGAATTTGTTTTAGGTACATGGGAGATATATTGGTGCTTGTTTCAATAATAAGCATGAAGCGGTGACTAGTTGATAATTTGTGGCAAGCTAGGATTATTGAAGAACTCCTATCTACTACATCCTTCTAATGGTATCTCGGTAACAAGTATCTTATTCATGCATACTTTTCTAGCATCTAACCTTGTGTGGGTCATTTCATGGCATGAAAATCTTTATTTGCAAAGATCTTAATGAAACCTCTCTATTGAAAATGTGAGTAATTTGAGATGAGTGCATATTTTGGGGAATATATATAATCATGCTCATGATTCACCCTTCCCAAATATGTCTATCTAACAATTTTATTGCATATCAATTCCTCAAGTTCCTCACATGTGCAATATTGATGAAAGTGCAAATTTAGTTCTTTATTTTGGTATACTTATTCGTGATACTTGTTGCTTTTCTCAAAACATCCCAACTATCTTCTTTCCCTTGTTGATATTTGTGATGTCTTTGACATGTTTGTGGTTGAAGTTCTTCAATATGCAATAAGATAAATTGAGCCTTTGGCCATACTTTAAAAGTAAAAATCTCATTGGTATATTGCATGAACTTGTTTGGATATCATGTTCTATTCTTTGTATCTATTTTATGTGTACATGTTTCTTTGTGATAATTATCTTTGTGATGTTGTCTACTTAGAAACTTATACACATGAGAGATGATATCTCCTTATTTGATTTTTTTTAAACCTTGTGTGTTGGGATGGAATGCTAAGCAATATCATTCATTGAGGACTATGTGGATGCTCTATGTACATCTTTGTACTAGTCTTATAATATGCTTTGTCATTCCTATCACACATTCCTTTGGTTGAGCCGTTTAATATGTTGGTTCCTTATTTGTTGCTCAACCATTTCCTTGATGCAAGTGTTAAGCTTGATTTCTTTTCTATGGTCTCTTGCTAATGGTTCCTTTTAAATGGTATTGAGGGAGTGAAGATTCCATGTTGTGCAAATTATATTCAAATGCAAACATTCTATCTTGTGCATGTACCTTCGGGAGCTTCCTCATTTCATTTTAAAGCACCATTTTGTGGTTATCATAGTATTTGATGTCACTTGGTATCATTATGTTTTGAATAATATCGAGGGAGTGATGATTCCATGTTTGTGCACCTTATACTTTAATTCAGATGGAATATGTTGTGCACAAACCTTGGGGAGCTTCTTCATATTATTTAGAGCATTGTTTTGGTCTTCTCATAATATCTTTATTTGATTCGCTATTTGGATATTTTGATTGCTATCTTCATTTGTTGGAAGTTTAACCATCATGTCATCCTATTTTGTTTGCAATCTTTGATCCTCAATATAGTTTGATTTCCTCCAAATTCTTGTCCTTGAATTTGTGCATGTGTTTTCACCTTTTTTGTGTCATGCACACCTTGAGGAGGAACTCTCACTATATTGGCCTTCTAAGCATTTCCACCCACTTTGGCAATGGATGCCAATGGGGGAGAAGTTTCGAGGGTTTGAAAGGAATTGGGTTTTACGCTTTTGTTTTGTTCTTAAGCATTTGCCTTGCATGCTTTGCATGGTTGAGTATATATAGTGGAAACTCCACCAACAACATTGGTTGGCAATATATGCAATGAAATTCAAGTTCATTCACACATGCATAGATTGTGGGGGAGTTTGCTCTATATATGATGGTTCTACTAGCATCACATACTTTTGTAGTATTTGATGTTAGTGTAACCATCTTAGTCCTTTAAATTCATTATATAAACCCTCTCAAAGAGATTGTCATCAATTACCAAAATGGGGGAGATTGAAAGAGCATTTGCCCCCATGTGTGGTTTTGGTAATTAATGACAATCCCTATGGACTAATGTTTGCATCGAGTTATATTTGTAGGACTTGTCCGTAGACAACGCTTGAGCCATATGTTGGTTTCAAGGTTGTAAGAAGATGCAAATAAAGAAGTTTATGTGATGATCAAGGGAGTTGAGCCTATAGAAGACATCATCATTATGAAGGAAGAAGATGAAGTACAATGTTGATCAAGTCGAAGCGCAAGTTCAAGATAGGCATATAGAAGATATCATTTGCTTGAAGCTCGGTGTCCATTTGGTGTTAATGGACATGTGAAGATATTTCTACTAGTGTCTCTCCCATAGTGAAGTATGGGGGAGCAATCCGCAAGACTTCACTGAGCAAGCGCAATCAAGAAAGGTAGTCCAACTTGAGAAGATCAAGATCGTCACTATCTAGCTCAAGTAGAAGGCGCAAGGCAAAGGTATGATCTTGATAGGGTTTCTTTCTTACCGGTCTCAAAGTGTTTGGGAGACCGGGTTTTAGGATCGATAGCCGTACTATCAAGAGGGGCTCTCGAGTGAGTAACTTATTCGTATTGTTCGGAGAGAGCTCAAACCTTTGCATACTTGGCATTATCTTTCTTGGTTCTTATTTGGCTTTTATCCATGTGAGGTTCTAGAGCTTGTGGTTATTTCCATGACAAGCTCTAGCTCATCAAAAACGGATTTCGTATGGAACTCTAATTGCGTTTTTGGTGTTTGGAGGTTTTACCGATTCATCTTTATAGCTAAGTCAAACCTTTTATCATTTGGTTTCATCCTCCTTTGTTGGACTATGATGTTTCTATGGATGATGTTGTAGAGCTCATTATGGTGATTCCAACGAGCCCAAGATCATCGAAAACGGAGTCTGGATGCAAAAGTTATCGCTGTTTTCGTGTTGCTCACTTTTCCTGGGCGGATTATCCGGCCCAGTTTTGGAAATATCCGGCCGAAATATCCGGCCTTAAATCTGGGTGACGCGCACTTTGCCAACTTCTGGTCCTTTGCCATTTTTAGGGGTGGCCGGATTATCCGGCCCAGTTTTGAAATATCCGGCCGAAATATCCGGCCCCAGATCTGGACGACGCGCGCGAAGTCCTTAGCAGTTTTTGGGGGGAAGGGCGGAATATCCGGTCCAAACTTGGACCGGAATATCCGGCCCTGCAGTACAGCAACGGCTACAATCCCGGGAGGGGTATAAATACCCCTCCCCTTCTTCGAGCTTGGGTTAGCTCATTTTCCCCCCCTCTCTTCCTCCATTGTTGACCTTGGAAAGCTTGCCCATCTCTCAATTCCTCCCATGATTCTTGCATATCTTTGAGGGAAAAGAGAGAGGAGATCTAGATCTATATTTCCACCAATCACTTCCTCCTCTTTGTGAGGGGAACCCATTGGATCTAGATCTTGGAGTTCTTTGTGGATTTCTTCCTTTGTTCTTCCTCTCATATCCCTCCATAGCATTTGTTGCTTTGGTAGGATTTGGGAGAGAAGGATTTGAGCACTTCGTGTGTTTTTGCCATTGCATTTGGTGCATCGGTTTGAGTTCTCCTCGGAGATTCGGTAGTGAAAGTTCGTTGAGCTTTTTACTCTTGGGTTCTTGGAACCCTAGACGGCTTAGTGGCTTAGTGGCTTAGTGGTTACTTGGGGACCTCCAATTGAGTTGTGGAGATCTTCCCAAGCTTTGTGGTGCCTCCGTGGCAAATACTTGGGGACCTCCAATTAAGTTGTGGAGATCTTCCCAAGCTTTGTGGTGCCTCAGTGGCGATTCTTGGGAGCCTCCAATTGAGTTGTGGAGATTGCCCCAAGCTTGTACGGGTTCGGTGACCGCCCTCAAGTGTCCCATAGTGGTCGGGTCTTCCATCTTGGTGGGAGGGCTCGAGGAGATTACGGTGAGCCTCCGTGGCGTTTGGGGAGCCTTGTGCCTCCACACCGCTCCAACGGAGATTAGCACTCGCAAGGGTGTGAACTTCGGGATACATCATTGTCTCCGCGTCCCTCGGTTATTTCTATACCCGAGCTCCTTTACTTATGCAATTTACTTTGTGATAGCCTTCGTGCTTGAAGTTATATATATCTTGCTATCTCATAGTTGCTTATCTTGTCTAGCATAAGTTGTTGGTGCACATAGGTGAACCTAGCTTGTTTAGGTTTTGTATGCTTGGCAAATTAAACATTAGTTTTATTCCGCATTTGTCAAGCCACTCGTAAAAGTTTTAAATCGCCTATTCACCCCCCCCTCTAGGCGACATCCTTGTACTTTCAACATCTACAACCTTAGAGGTTTCTGTCACTCCCCCAGGTTAAATAGATGCATGAACCCACTATCGAGCATAAATACCCCCTCTTGGAGTTACTAGCAACTACTCGGCCAAGATAGCTACTAACAACGGAGAGCATGCAAGATCATAAACAACATAGAGATAACAAAAGATAATATTCAGTACAACAACTTAATCATAAACACCAATATTCATCGGATCCCAACAAACCAAACATGTAGAATTACATAACGGTGATCTCAATCATGTAGGGCAGCTCATGAGATCTAAACATGAAGCACATGGTGGAGAAGACAACCATCTAGCTACTGCTATGGACCCATAGTCCAAGGTAGACTACTCACTCATCACTCTGGAGGCAAGCATGGCGATGAAGAAGACCTCCGGTGGCGATTCCCCTCTCCGGCGGGGTGCCGGGAAGAGCTTCTGGACCCTCCCGATCTTCGGGTCGACGGCGTCGGCGGATCGCGATGTGTTCTAGAAAATTGATCGGGTACTTAGGTTTTTTCCATCGGGGGTCTTTATAGGCGAAGGGGAGATGTCAAAGGAGGAGCCAGGCGCCCTCACGCGGGGCCCGCGCGGCCAAGGGCCTGGCCGCGCCACCCCTGCGTGTGGGGCCCTGGTGGCCCCCCTCCTACTCCCCTTCGGATCTCTGGAAGCTTCCGGGTAAAATAAGACTTTGGGAACTTGTTTCGTCCAATTCCGAGAATATTTCCTGTGTATCACTTCTGAAACACAAAAACAGCAGAAAACAGGAAACTGGCACTGTGGCAACTCGTTAATAGGTTAGTTCCAGAAAATGCATAAAAGTGCCACGAAGTGTAACGAAACAATAGAAAAATGGTGTAAAAACAAGCATGGAGCATCAAAAATTATAGATACGTTGGAGACGTATCAAGCATCCCCAAGCTTAACTCCTGCTCGTCCTCGAGTAGGTAAGTGATAACAAAGAAATAATTTTTGAGGTGACATGCACCTACACAATCTTGATCATATATGTAAGCATTTGTGAGCTGGGATCATAAGAACTTAAAACATGGGCATGAAGATATAATCATGACAATAAGAAACTTAGCAACCATGTTGTAAACATGTAAATGAACACAAACAAAAGATCATGAAAATGAAACAATGAAAGTCAAACGTGTGTTCAAATCATAAGGAAAAACATACAAATGGTTTTCAGCTTGTCCTTCAAAGAGAGCAAAACATAAATGCATAGGACACCTTCAAGTTTAAGAGGGCGACTAGATACAAATAATTTGAGAACAAGTGAAACCAACAATATGAATCAATCAATGAACTTTGGGACAATGCATATCACACTAAGAATGACAACTATGCTCTCTTAATGGTGCATCAAGAAAGAAGGTGGTGACTCAACATAAAAGTAGAAGAAAGGCCCTTCGCAGAGGGAAGCAGTGATTGCAAGTTTTATAACCTTCAAAAATCATGGTACTTACCGACTTTGAGCTCTCATTGCCCCCATCATAAGCATCTTGAATGGTTAAAGTTAATGTGAGAACAATTATGATGCATATGCTTGACAAATCATAAGTTGAAAACCTCGTGCCCCGTGAATACGAGTACCCAAACCTCATGCTACTTTACTTAGAGTCCCAAGCAAGGCTCTTGTCATTGTAAGTATATGCATATCATTGAGAACCGCCAATGGGGTACCTCCGTGCCCGATGACATGGAACAAGCCCACACCAAAATGACAGGACAAGCAGACAATGAACACCTCGACATCTCTTTTATTTGCCTTTTGTTTAGCTTTTTATTGTGAGATGCGTCGTCGTATGTTCACCATGGGTATGCTGCAAATTTCCACCATGAATTATGCATGGCTTAGATTGGCGGCCCGGCGTTTCCCTAACACATATACAAACTCCATGATCCCCACAAGATTCCCAATTCATTTCACACCGCGGGCATCCATAAACAAAAGATCACGATATCAACTCAAATAAGAAGTGCAATGTTGAAAGCTTGCCCCATGACAGCATGGATGGGCTAGAATCCAACTTACAACTTGCAAGCATAACAACTCAACATAAGAGACCACAATGTCAATTTTTTAAGAACAGGAAAAGTAAAGTGTGCCTTCCGGTTCGTGAGAGCTTTACTGACCGAATTTCGCATAACACTGGTAAGAGTTTAATTTGAAGAGAAAATAAAAGCAAGTCAAATTTACTTGGAATAGCAAATTGCTAGTAGGTATGTATGGTGGACACTTTGGAAAACTTTGTCTTTTAGGAGTTGGATGCACGAGTAGAGCTCATACTCAGTACAAGGCGAGGGCTAGCAAAAGACTGGGAGCGACCAACTAAGAGAGCAGTAATGGCCATAATCATGCAAAGCGACAAAGCGACATTAAAAGAAGCATAAGATGGCATCAAAAGTCAAAAACTAAATGATCATAGAGGCTATTGGCAACTTTGTAAGAGTCTAACATGTGTGAGCATGCGCCAAGTCAACCCAAATAAAGCATCAAGGAGAAAACCAAAATAATGCTTCCATACAATAAAAACAACACATGATTTTTTCAAAGGCTCATTAAGCAATCTCAGTTATTTGAGACAATTCATGCTACAGCAAAACCACTAAGCATACTATCAAAAAGACATCAAGCATGACATGAAAAAGCCTAAGCCGCAGTCTACACAAGCTCCTTCTTGTACCACTATTTTGCACAAAGCTTTTTCTCTTTTCCAACACCATTTGAAATTTTTAAAGACACCTCTTTTGATGAAAACCAATAAAGATCAGAGGCAAAAATACACCTTGATGAAAAGATATGACAAGGTCTGAATGCAAATCAAGGCGAAAACGAAAACCAAAAGCAGTAGCAGAAAAAGAAGAACGCTCGATTTTTAATAAGAGTGAAAACTAGAGCGTTCTTTGCAAATGAAAACGAGTACATCTGCTCCAAAGGAAATTTGTTGGGGTCCAACCATTTATTGCATCAAACAAACAAACTAAACCAACTAAGAAAACTAAAACAACTAACGCTCCAAGAAAAACACATAGTGCATGAAGCAATAAAAATATAGTGTTTTGAAAGGTGACATGATTTTTGCCGATGAAGAAAGGGTGCCTCGGGGGCATCCCCAAGCTTTGACGCTTGTACTTCTTGGATATTTCTTGGGGTGATGCATGGGCATCCCCAAGCTTGAGCTTTTGTCCATTCTTCAACTCATCTCATCATTCTCCAATCCCTACACTTGAAAACTTCCTTCATACAAAACTAAACACAAATCTATTAGCAACATTAGTGTAAGCATAACATATAATCAACCTCTTTTTGCTTCAGGTTTCAACTCAAAACCACCACATATATAGCAAATACTACTGTAGCAACCTCACAAAAAGTTCCGTGATCAAAAGAACTCAAAAGAAAGCGATAAAGTGGCAAACACAAATATTGGCAGAAATCTGTCAAAACTGAACAGCTGACACAGGTCGAATTTTTGAGGGATTTTCTGTTGCTCAAATCAAAAAGTGTTAAACTAACAAAAGTTTGGATATAACCTGGGGCATATGCACAAGAAATCGCAGGTCCAAAAGATAAACAGAGAATTTTCACGAATTTTTACGGTGCAGCACCAAAAACAGTTTCAGGACAGCAACATCCCCAAATCTTTACCTCACTCAAATTAGAGGCTTCTCTTGGCACAAAAACAAAATAAACAAGATAAGGAGCGGTCATTACAGTAGTAATGACTTCCAAGACTCAAATAAAAGAAAAAGTACTGAAAAGAAAACATTGGGTTATCTCCCAAGAGTGCTTTTCTTTAACGCCTTTGAGCTAGGCGCAGAAAATTGCGAATCAAGTAACATCAAGTGATGAAGCATCAAACTCATAATTTGCTCTAAGAATAGAGTCAAAAAGTAATTTCTTTCTTTTCCTAGGGAAGTGTTCCATACCTTTCTTTAGTGGGAATTGATATTTGATAGTGCCTTCCCTCATATCAATGATGGCACCTACAGTTCGAAGAAAGGGTCTTCCCAAAATAATAGGACATGAAGCATGGCATTCAACGTCCATAACAAGAAAATCAACGGGAACAAGGTTATTGTTAACCACAATAAGAACATCATTAATCCTTCCCAAAGGTTTCTTCTTAGCAACATCAGCAATAGGAACATCAAAATAACACTTTTCAAGCGGTGGTAAATCAAGCATGTCATAAATCTTTCTAGGCATGATAGAAATACTAGCACCTAGATCACATAAAGCATGGCAATCATAACCATTAACATGCATATCAATGATGGGTTCCCAACCATCTTCTAACTTCTTGGGAACAGAGGCTTTTTGCTTCAACTTTTCATCCCTAATCTTTATGAGAGCATTGGTAATATGCTTAGTAAAAGCAATATTTAAAGAACTAGCATTGGGAGTCAAAGCAAGCTTTTGCAAGAACAAAATAACTTCAGATATATTGCAGCCATCAATATCAAAATCATTAAAAGAAATAGAGCTATCATCTCCCACACTCCGAAAAATTTCAGCACTCTTTTGAGAAAAAGTTTTGGCAGTTTTAGGCTTTTTAACACAAGGAGTGGGAGTTTTCTCTACACCAATCAAAGTAAGAGGATTGCTACCAGTAGGAGCAACATCATTAGAGGTAGTAATAGTACATACCTTCATCTCTCTAGCCATCTCATCTTCTCTTTCCCACCTGGCATGCAATTCCGCTAACAATCTAATATTTTCATCAATTCCAACTTGAATAGCATTAGCGGTAGCAAAAACATTGTTCTCTTTCACATCATTAGGCAACACTTTTAATTTCAGAATTTCAACATCATGAGCAAGGCTATCAACTTTAGAAGCAAGGATATCAATTTTGCCTAACTTTTCCTCAACAGACTTGTTAAAAGCAGTTTGCTTACCGATGAAGTCTTTGAGCATTACCTCAAGCTCGGAGGGCGCGGCCCTAGTGTTGTTGTAGGAATTACCATAAGAGTTACCATAACCATTACCATTGGTAGAAGGATACGGCCTATAATTGTTACTAGCAAAATTGTTCCTATAAGCATTGTTGTTAAAACTAGCAAGGTGGCCCTCGTAAATGCGAGGACACCATCTTGAGCATGTTGAATATGTTTACAAAATAATTTTGTTAGAATTTTTATATCGTGATAAATATGATGATAAGTAAAACATCACATATACTCAAAATCATTTTAATTTGTGTCAATTTGCAAATTTTTAATTATACCATGCCAAATATACAAAAATATCGTCTATTTTGAATTTCCGTCACAGGTATTGCTATTTGATATAGTTTTACTGTCTTCGTGGTATCCCTCGCTTCGTTCTAGGTTTTCTAGTCTTGTTCACTGACATGTCAATTTTGTGTCATGCAACAATGACTACACTTACTTGGATGGTTTCATATAACTTATTTAATTTTTAAAAATGAACTTGGATAAAAAACATTCTAATCAATCGTCTACTTCCTACATGTCGTCTCACCAATAATCTATATAACCCATCGCACCACCAAATTCTCCCCAGCCGGTTATTAACACTCATCGGTAGCATCATCGTACTACACAATTGTTATTTCATTTATACGACAAAAGACAGAATAATAAAAGTATGATTGCAATGACACAGAAGTGCATTTGGCTACTTTATGTAAACTAAATATGAATACTGATAGACCCAAAGGAAGTTATTCTTGTAAAGTTTAGTGCGATAAAACATCTCTATTAGTGGTCTCTTCTCATTGCAATAAAATACATCGGTGTTGGTAGTTCTGCACTAATATCATTGTTCTCCCTAATGATCAACAAACGAATCTCCACATCTATGTACACCCTATGTTTGATCTCTCTTTTTTGGTCGACACAAACTATGCCAGTCGGCTACCACTCTGCCATTGAGCAAAAGTCCAATTGAGACCTCATGTATGGTTCATGTTATCTTTTAAACTTACCTCTTATGGTATGTCGAGGAATATGGCCCCGTAATATGTTTTCTTACGCCTATGTGGAAATTTTTGTTGTAGAAAATAGTTAAATATTCCTACCTTATTTTTATACATATTTTCCCGGATCCGACATAAGACCAGATAGTGCTGAATAAAAATACACACCCAAATAATTTTGATAATGAATGCAATACTAATTCATTTCATATATGAATATTTTATCGATATCATAAAAAATAGATTCATATGACATACACAAAGAACATATTAAAAAAGTCAATAGGTATGGTGCTAGTTTGAGCTCTTGAAGTGTACGCCAAAGGGTAAGAACTGAACATGCTTGACTTGGGTTGCTACTGAACTTGAACTTTAGGACATTTCAAGTAGCCTGCATCTAGCCTCAAATATGAAAATAATTATATGGACAATATATATTAGGATGTCAAGATAATATCAAATATGACCAACTAATAATGAGACAGTAATCTGGGCACCCATAAATACCCCAGGTGCTTAAGGATAATGTAATTCCATAATCATATGGAAAATATATATTAGGATGTGTAAGGATAACGTCAAATACAACCAAGTACTACACAGACAGTTATACGGGCACCTAAGATACTAACGGATAACATAAATCAAAATTTAATCCTTGAACCATTTTGTGTGGCATATGAATATAATTATTGGACAATACTATCTGAAAAATATGGATAACATTGAATTTTTTTAAATGACACTTAACCAATTCTTTTTGTATTCATGAGAGGCATGAGAGCTATGGACAAATATCAAAGTGACACTATTCACGGTGCTGGGAACAGATTGCACCCGTTGTGGACTTGAGACAAAAATGATACCAAAGTTTTAAAATTGTGTTGTTGCATGACGGCATACATGCGTGACATGTTGAATCTGGAACACCGTTGATTAGCAAGGAAATTTTAGGTAATCTACCATTCATCCATCTAATTTAAATGAATTAGTCCCTCTAATTCATAGTAGTTGTCAATGATGAATTGGAGGGAGTAGCATTGTTTCTTCCCCTACTTGCTGGATAATTCTTCTACAATATGTTTTTAAACCCTTCCAACCAAATATTTTTGTATACTCGATATCTTGCATTTTCATCTACATCGGATACTTCAAACAGGATAATCGGCAAATTGATGTCAATAATGGGTTAGTAAATAAACAAACCTCAAGAAAAGATCGTCATCGCAGTGCTAGCTGGATTTGGCTGCACTGATTGCTCTCAGTTTTGTTCTCTACGCATCCATATAGCAGAAGGATACAATTGCTGGGCGGTTAGGTATTCTAGAAAAAAATTGTTGGGCTGTTAGGAAATATTGGGTGGTAAAGCCAGCTAAGGAGAGATAATGTGTATACTCCACGTCAAACACATAATTTATCAACAGATCAAGTGATTAACTGAAGCGTACGGCAAGATTTTGGGATAAAACTTGAACACGTTTCTGATCTATTAAAAAAAAGATTTTAATTTGTAGCATCTAGGGTACATAATAAAATTCACTGCAAATCAAGAAAATAAACCCAAAAATAGCTCTAAAATTGTACGAATCTTCAGGTTTGCTTCATAAAAATAATCTTCCTTTGAGGTTAGTGGAGAGCATGTGACGTGCTGAGCCAGTACATTGAGGCGGCCATGGATCCTAGACATTTAATATGCTGTGGGTATTACCGGCCGTATTAGATACAAACTAACCTGTTCGGTTTTTACCAGCGCATGAAGTTGGTTCTAGCCAATCGTGCTTGTGTCAAACCTGACGTATATGTTTTTTTGGCAAAAGAAAAGATATATTTGGTATGCACCGGTGTAATATGCGACGGACCTGTCATGTGTCTATAATTTTACGTAACTCTTAGATCTATTAAATCTTAACCGTTAGCCGTAAAATCAATGGTATATTTATTTTTAGCCTATGTGGATTAACGTGGTGACTCTATTTTAGAACCCCGTATTGTGCTTTTAGTATATAGTAGATTATTGTTTCTAATGAAATTCACATCAACATGCTCTTCTTGAGCAACCAAAGAGGCCAAAGGAACATTATTAGGATCAACATGAGTCCTATCATTAGCAAGCATAGCTATAATGGTATCAATCTTATCATTTAAGGAAGAGGTTTCCTCAACAGAATTTACCTTCTTACCTTGTGGAGCTCTCTCGGTGTGCCATTCGGAATAATTTACCATCATGTTGTCAAGTAGCTTTGTTGCGGCGCCCAAGGTAAGGGACATAAAAGTGCCTCCAGCAGCTGAATCAAGTAGGTTCCTCGAAGAAAAATTCAGTCCTGCATAAAAAGTTTGGATAATCATCCAAGTAGTCAGTCCATGAGTGGGGGAATTCTTTATCATAGATTTCATTCTTTCCCAAGCTTGAGCAACATGTTCATTATCAAACTGAGTAAACTTCATAATATTGCTACGCAAAGCTATAATCTTAGCAGGAGGATAGTATCTACCAATAAAAGCATCCTTACACTTAGCCCATGAATCAATACTATTCTTAGTCAAATACAACAACCAATCTTTAGCTTTTCCTCTCAAAGAAAAAGGAAACAACTTGAGCTTAATAATATCACTATCAACATCCTTATATTTCTGCATCTCACATAGCTCAACAAAGTTGTTGAGATGAGCTGCAGCATCTTCAGTACTAGCACCAGAAAATTGCTCTTTCATAACAAGGTTCAATAAAGCAAGCTTAATCTCATAAAAGTTCGCAGTAGGAACAGGTGGCTTAATAGGAGTGTAGATAAAATCACTATTGTTTGTGCTAGTAAAGTCACACAACTTGGTGTTTTCAGGATTGGCCATTTCAGCAAAACGAAAGTAAACAAGTAAAAACAACTACCAAGGATTCTAATTTTTTTTGGTTTTTGATAAAAAATGATGCAGGTAAAATAAATAAAGTAAAGCAAAGCAATAACAAAGTAAAGGATGTGTGTGCGAATACTCCCCTCGCAGAAGTCTTCTACTTCCTCCCCGGCAACGGCGCCAGAAAAGAAGCTGCTGCGTGTGATGCGTGGGAGCAGACTGTCCTTGTGCGTGGTGGATAACCAGCCCGTTGGGAACCCCAAGAGGAAGGTATGATGAGTATAGCAGCTAGTTTTCCCTCAGTTAAGAAACCAAGGTTTAATATCGGTCAGGAGAGGAGAGACAAACGACTGAAGGTGATGCAGAACCTGCACACTGATGTCTACGCACGCGTCTGTTCTTGTAGACAGTGTTGGGCCTCCAAGTGCGGAGGTTTGTAGAACAGCAGCAAGTTTCCCTTAAGTGGATCACCCAAGGTTTATCGAACTCAGGGAGGAAGAGGTCAAAGCTATCCCTCTCAAACAATCCTGCAATTACGATACAGAAAGTCTCTTGTGTCCCCAACACACCCAATACACTTGTCAGATGTATAAGTGCACTAGTTCGGCGAAGAGATGGTGAAATACAAGTGGTATAGATGATTATAGGTAGTAAATGCAATCTGGAATTAAAATGGCAGCAAGCAAACATGTAACAAAACAGCAAGTAAACGATGTGCAAAGCTTGGAAACAAGGCCTAGGGATCATACTTTCACTAGTGGACACACTCCCAACAAATATAACATGATTGAACAAATAGATAACTTCTCTTCACTATGGTACTCTGAATTACTCTCCTATTGAACAACACTAATCATTGCATAGGGCTACGAAGCACTCCTTAAAGTTCATCAAGTACTTGACAAACACCACTCATAGAGATATCCAAATCAAATCACAATTCAAGATAGATATTATTGCAACTTAGACCAAGTACTAACACGGTGCACACACTGTCAACATTACACCATGAAAGGAGGAAAAGATCACTTCAATACTATCATAGCAATAATTATTCTCATAATCCATAAGAGATCACAATCGTAGCCTAGACCAAGTACCACCACGATGCACACACTGTCACTGTTACACCATGGCAGGAGGAATAGATTACTTTAATAACACCACTAGAGTACACATAATATCTGAATAATAACATCTACTTGTTCAACATGATACAAAGCTCACGATCACATAAAGATCACATCATGGGAGAGAGAGGTGAACCACATAGCTACCGGTAGAGCCCTCAGCCCCGGGGATGAACTACTCCCTCATCATCATAAGAGACAGCAAGGTTGATGGAGATGGCGGTGAGGTGGATGGAGACGGCGGAGACGGCGATGGAGAACAATGGAGATGGCTCCGGGGGCACTTCCCCGTCCCGACAGGGTGCCAGAATAGAGACTTCTGTCCCCCGAAATTTGTCTTCGATGGCGGCGGAGCTGCGGAACTGTTCTGGGAAAAACGTCGACTCCTTTAGGGTTTTCCATCCCGAGGCTTTATATAGGCGAAGGGGCGTCGTCAGGGGTGGGGCTAGGGGCCCTCACGCCATGGTGGCGCGGCCAGGCCCCTGGCCGCGTGAGCAACGTGTGAGGGGGCCTGGTGGCCCCTCTCCTACTCTCCTTCGGATCTCTGGAAGCTTCCAGGAAAAATAAGACTTCTGGCTTTTGTTTCGTCCAATTTCGAGAATATTTTCTGTGTATCACTCTGAAACACAAAAACAGCAGAAAACAGGGAACTGGCACTGTGGCGACTTGTTAATAGGTTAGTTCCGGAAAATGCATAAAAGTGCCACGAAGTGTAACGAAATACAAGGCAAATGGTGTAAAAACAAGCATGGAGCATCAAAAATTATAGATTTGTTGGAGACGTATCAAGCATCCCCAAGCTTAACTCCTGCTCGTCCTTGAGTAGGTAAGTGATAACAAAAGAATAATTTTTGAGGTGACATGCACCTACACAATCTTGATCATATATGTAAGCATTTGTGAGCTGGGATCATAAGAACTTAAAACATGGGTATGAAGATATAATCTTGACAATAAAAACTTAGCAACCATGTTATAACATGAAAATGAACACAAACAAAAGATCATGAAAATGAAACAATGAAAGTCAAACGTGTGTTCAAATCATAAGGAAAAACATACAAATGGTTTTCAGCTTGTCCTTCATGGAGAGCAAAACATAAATGCATAGGACACCTTCAAGTTTAAGAGGGCGACTAGATACAAGTAATTTAAGAACAAGTGAAACCAACAATATGAATCAACCAATGAAAACTTTGGGACAATGCACATTATACTCAGAATGACAACTATGCTCTCTTAATGGTGCATAAAGATAGAAGGTGGTGACTCAACATAAAAGTAAAAGAAAGGCCCTTCGCAGAGGGAAGCAGTGATTAAACATGTGCTAGAGCTTTTCATTTGTAAAACAAAGAGATAAAAATTGGCTTTGAGAGGTGGTTGTCTTTGTCAACGACTGGCAATGGGGTTCTTACTATCTTCCATACAAAAATGAAGCAAGTTTTTGAGAGAGAGATTGGCACTTTTGTGCTCTTTTATAAAGCTTGGCACTCCTCCCCACCTTTTTTCCTTTCTCAAACCATGGCTAACCGATTTCATCGGGTGCCCACCAACATTCACATACCATGGTGGAGTGCCTTTTTTCTTTCTTTTTTTTTCTTTTTGGAATAAGACAATATGGAAGATAGCAAATCCGACCACTACGTCCCCATGAGCTGAAAACAGTGTCACAAAACGAGAAGTATTTTGAAGGTTTTTTTGAAAGGTAGCACATGAAAATTACTTGGAATGGCTTGCAAATACCATGCCTAGGAATTTATAGTGGACACAATGGCAAACTTGGTTTTTAGGAGTTGGATGCACGAGTAGAGCTCATACTCAGTACAATGCGAGGGCTAGCAAAAGACTGTGAGCGACCAACTAAGAGAGCAATAATGGCCATAATCATGCAAAGTGACAAAGCAACATTAAAAGAAGCATAAGATGGCATCAAAAGTCAAAAACTAAATGATCATAGAGGCTATTGGTGACTTTGTATGATTCTAACATGTGTGAGCATGCGCCAAGTCAACCCAAATAAAGTATCAAGGAGAAAACCAAAATAATGCTTCCAAATAATTAAAAACAACACATGATTTTTTCAAAGGCTCATTAAGCAATCTCAGCTATTTGAGACAAGTCATGCTACAGCAAAAACCACTAAGCATACTATCAAAAAGACATCAAGCATGACATGCAAAAGCCTAAGCCGCAGTCTACACAAGCTCCTTCTTGTACCACCTTTTTGCATAAAGCTTTTTCTCTTTTCCAACACCATTTGAATTTTTTTTTAAACACCTCTTTTGATGAAAACCAATAAAGATCAGAGGCAAAAATACACCTTGATGAATAAATATAAGAAGATCTGAACGCAAATCAAGGCGAAAACGAAAACCAAAAGCTGTAGCAGAAAAAGAGAACACTCATTGAAACGATACGAGTGAAAAACAGAGTGTTCTTGGCAAATGAAAAACGGAGTTCATCTCCCTCCAAAACAACATGATGTGATCAAACCATTTATTGCAGCAAACAAAACTAAACTAATAATGAAAACTAAAACAACTGACGCTCCAAGAAAAACGCATAGTGCATGAAGCAATAAAAATATAGTGTATTGAAAGGTGACCTGAGTTTTGCCGATGAAGAAGGGGTGCCTCGGGGGCATCCCCAAGCTTTGACGCTTGTACTTCTTGGATATTTCTTGGGGTGATGCATGGGCATCCCCAAGCTTGAGCTTTTGTCCATTCTTCAACTCATCTCATCATTCTCCAATCCCTACACTTGAAAACTTCCTTCATACAAAACTAAACACAAATCTATTAGCAACATTAGTGTAAGCATAACATAGAATCAACCTATTTTGCTTCAAGGTTTCAACCTAAAACCACCACATATTAAGTATATACTACTGTAGCAACTTCCCAAAAAGTTCCATGATCAAAAGAACTCAAAAGAAAGCGATAAAGCGGCAAACACAAATATTGGCAGAAATCTGTCAAAACAGAACAACTGACAAAGGCCGAATTTTTGAGGGATTTTCTTTTGCTCAAATCAAAAAGTGTTCAACTAATTAAAGTTTGGATATAACCTGGGGCATATGCACAAGAAATCGCAGGTCCAAAAGATATACAGATAATTTATACGAATTTTTACAGTGCAGCACCGAAAACAGTTTCAGGACAGCAACATCCCCAAATCTTTACCTCACTCAAATTAGAGGCTTCTCTTGACACAAAAACGAAATAAAAAGGATAAGGAGCGGTTATTACAGTAGTAATAACTTCCAAGACTCAAATAAAAGAAAAAGTACTAAAAATAAAACAATGGGTTATCTCCCAAGAGTGCTTTTCTTTAACGCCTTTGAGCTAGGCGCAGCAATTTGCAAAGATGCTCATGTGGGCGCCATATAAGAGCTTAAGGCAAAGGCGCCATATAGGAACTTAAAGCAATAGAGAGCATCAGAAAGCAAATGTGAAAGACATTTATATCTGAACCACTTCCTATGCATAGGAATCTTGTAAGAAAATAAATCAACGAGGCACATAGTAGCAAGCATGGATAGATAAAACAAGTGCCACTTCAAGATTTGCAACATAAAGAGGGGAAACTCAATATTGTTGAGATCCATTAAACCATGTTTCCCTCTCTCATAATAACTTTCAGTAGCATCATGAATAGAACTAACAATATAACTATCACATAAAACATCCCTATCATGAGCCACATGCATAAAAGAATTAATACTCACTACAGGAACAATAGTAGTAGGAGCAGATTTAATAGAATAATTATTCTCATCACCATAATCATCAAAAATAGGAGGCATATTGTAGTCATACCTTGTTTCCTCCTCAATAGTAGGTGAACTAAAAATATTATACTCATCATCATAGCCATCATAAACTAGAGGTTTAGTATCATCACAAGCTAAAGAACAGCTATTTCGCAAAGCATATTCTTCAAACATATCATCATAAGAAGGAACATCACATATGGGAGATAAAATATCATCAGAGCAAATTTTCTCCACTAAAGCAGGGGAACTAAAAATATCATGCTTAACAAAACCAGCTTCCCCAAGCTTAGACTTTTCTATAGCATTAGCAACAACGGTGTTCAAAGCATTCATACTAACAACACTATTAGCATGCAAATTAAGCTCCAAAGGTTTTTCAATTTTCTCTTCAAACACTTCATATCTAAACTCAGGAAAAAGACTACAAAACTCTTTGTTTTCCATTAAGCCTAACTAGTGAAAATAAAAACAAGAAACAAAAAGATGTAATTGCAGAATCTAAAGGAAATAACTCTGAGCACTCACACAGGAGGATGCGAGTACCTTTTACCTTACCTCCCCGGCAACGGCGCCAGAAAAGAGCTTGATGTCTACGCACGCGTCTGTTCTTGTAGACAGTGTTGGGCCTCCAAGTGCAGAGATTTGTAGAACAACAGCAAGTTTCCCTTAAGTGGATCACCCAAGGTTTATCGAACTCAGGGAGGAAGAGGTCAAAGCTATCCCTCTCAAACAACCCTGCAATTACGATACCGAAAGTCTCTTGTGTCCCCAACACACCCAATACACTTGTCAGATGTATAAGTGCACTAGTTCGGCGAAGAGATAGTGAAATACAAGTGGTATAGATGATTATAGGTAGTAAATGCAATCTGGAATAAAAATGGCAGCAAGCAAACATGTAACAAAACAGCAAGTAAACGATGTGCAAAGCTTGGAAACAAGGCCTAGGGATCATACTTTCACTAGTGGACACACTCCCAACAAATATAACATGATTGAACAAATAGATAACTTCTCTTCACTATGGTACTCTGAATTACTCTCCTATTGAACAACACTAATCATTGCGTAGGGCTACGAAGCACTCCTTAAAGTTCATCAAAACTTGACAAACACCACTCATAGAGATATCCAAATCAAATCACAATTCAAGATAGATATTATTGCAACTTAGACCAAGTACTAACACGGTGCACACACTGTCAACATTACACCATGAAAGGAGGAAAAGATCACTTCAATACTATCATAGCAATAATTATTCTCATAATCCATAAGAGATCACAATCATAGCCTAGACCAAGTACCACCACGATGCACACACTGTCACCGTTACACCATGGCAGGAGGAATAGATTACTTTAATAACACCACTAGAGTACACATAATATCTGAATAATAACATCTACTTGTTCAACATGATACAAAGCTCACGATCACATAAAGATCACATCATGGGAGAGAGAGGTGAACCACATAGCTACTGGTAGAGTCCTCAGCCCCGGGGATGAACTACTCCCTCCTCATCATAAGAGACAACAAGGTTGATGGAGATGGCGGTGAGGTCGATGGAGACGGCGGAGACGGCGATGGAGACCAATGGAGATGGCTCTGGGGGCACTTCCCTGTCCCGGCAGGGTGCCAGAATAGAGACTTCTGTCCCCTGAAATTTGTCTTCGATGGCGGCGGAGCTGCGGAACTGTTCTGGGAAAAACGTCGACTCCTTTAGGGTTTTCCGTCCCGAGGCTTTATATAGGCGAAGGGGCGTCGTCAGGGGTGGGGCCAGGGGCCCTCACGCCATGGTGGCGCGGCCAGGCCCCTGGCCGCGTGAGCAACGTGTGAGCAACGTGTGAGGGGGCCTGGTGGCCCCTCTCCTACTCTCCTTCGGATCTCTAGAAGCTTCCGGGAAAAATAAGACTTCTGGCTTTTGTTTCGTCCAATTCCGAGAATATTTCCTGTGTATCACTCTGAAACACAAAAAACAGCAGAAAACAGGGAACTGGCACTGTGGCGACTTGTTAATAGGTTAGTTCCGGAAAATGCATAAAAGTGCCACGAAGTGTAACGAAACACAAGGTAAATGGTGTAAAAACAAGCATGGAGCATCAAAAATTATAGATATGTTGGAGACGTATCACACACACACAACCAAGTACCTTGTTCCCAACTTACGATGAGGTTGTCAATCTCACCGGTTTGTTTGAAACAAAGATTATGAGCGTATCGAGTGGAAAACAATATAGTATGCGAGTAAAGTAAACAGTGCGAGTAAAGTAAACAGGTGATAGCAATATGATGTAAATAGGACCGGGGTCCACAGTTCACTAGTGGTGTCTCTCCATAGATAAAATAACACATGCTGGGTAAACAAATTATAGTTGGGCAATTGATGGAATAAAGATAAACGTGATATGTCAAGAAGATCACTATGAGATTTACCCTGGGCATTACAACAAAATACATAGACCGCCATCCAACTGCATCTATGACTAATAATCCACTCCCGGGGATATCAATCCGAACACCCCAGTAGTATTAAGTTGCGAACAACGGATAATTGCATTAAGCAAAGTCTGTAATGTAAACAAAGCATATGCCCTTGAGCATATGAATGTTGTTTTCTCCCTAGTAGCAACATCACATCTACAACCTTAGAGATTTCTGTCACTCCCCCAGGTTAAATAGAGGCATGAACCCACTATCGAGCATAAATACCCCCTCTTGGAGTTACTAGCAACTACTCGGCCAAGATAGCTACTAACAACGGAGAGCATGCAAGATCATAAACAACATAGAGATAACAAAAGATAATATTCAGTACAACAACTTAATCATAAACACTAATATTCATCGGATCCCAACAAACCAAACATGTAGAATTACATAACGGTGATCTCAATCATATAGGGCAGCTCATGAGATCTAAACATGAAGCACATGGTGGAGAAGACAACCATCTAGCTACTGCTATGGACCCATAGTCCAAGGTAGACTACTCACTCATCGCTCCGGAGGCAAGCATGGCGATGAAGAAGACCTCCGGTGGCGATTCCCCTCTTCGGCAGGGTGCTGGGAAGAGCTTCTGGACCCTCCCGATCTTCGGGTCGACGGCGGCGGCGGATCGCGATGTGTTCTGGAAAATTGATCGGGTACTTAGGTTTTTTCTGTCGGGGGTTCTTTATAGGCGATGGGGCGATGTCAGAGGAGGAGCCAGGCGCCCTCACGCGGGGCCCGCGCGACCAGGGGCCTGGCCGCGCCACCCCTACGTGTGGGGCCCTGGTGGCCCCCCTCCTACTCTCCTTCGGATCTCTGGAAGCTTCCGGGTAAAATAAGACTTCAGGAACTTGTTTCGTCCAATTCCGAGAATATTTCCTGTGTATCACTTCTGAAACACAAAAACAGCAGAAAACAGGAAACTGGCACTGTGGCAACTCGTTAATAGGTTAGTTCCGGAAAATGCATAAAAGTGCCACGAAGTGTAACGAAACAATAGACAAATGGTGTAAAAACAAGCATGGAGCATCAAAAATTATAGATACGTTGGAGACGTATCACGCCTTCACACTTCTCTCTCGCTCGAGCGCCCCTGCTACCTCATCTCGCAATCTTGTTGTCTCCCAATCGTGAGCACACGGGGACTGACATCGGTGACGACAACGATGCATAGTAGCAGGTTACGCTGTTGCGATATGTGGCGGTGGTACTAGGACCACGAGCTCCAGCCCTAGTTTTATGGTGAAAGTGGTGGGGAGGTTCCCACAGCTCTCTCAACTGCGAGAAGAAGGCGTCCAATGCGGTGTGGTGGGCCTGTGGACACGCGTCAGACGCGGAAGGAGGAGGCCGGGACGTGACGCAGCCCCCGGCTGTAGAGAAGCATTTTCCATAAAAATATGTTGCGTTTTTGGGCGTTGCTAGCACACAAGGCAACGCATATAGATCCATTGGTAACCAATGGATAAAGCGTTGCAAAACAACAACGCATTTCAGACAACAGTTGTATGGTAGGCAGAAAATGGTTGAATCTTCTGTTTTAAATAAATTTTATTTGTATTTAAATGTAGATATTATTTTATGGACTATATTGTTTGAGCGCTTCATCTTATTTCTCAGCATGATAATGTAATTTAGAAGAGGATATATACAACACACAAAAATCACATAATAAAAATGAATAGAGTGAAGAAACAATTCATTTATATTATTGAAGTCACTATCAAATTACACGAGACATATCCCAAAAGTACACTAAGGTTACAATTTGATTCAAGAAATGACAATATAATCACTCCTATACTAATATTTTGGCTTTAGATATGCTTAGAGCGTATATCCAAGTATTGTAAGTCCTTGTGGATCTTGTGGTCCTGCAATAAACAAAATTCATATTTTATTATCAAAGTGGAAAAATGGAAAGGGTATATTTAATTCTACTATTACTTGCTCAAAACGAGAAATGGGAATTGATACCAAATGATCAATACTCTGGTCCAATGGTATTACCTTCGGGAATGAAACATTTATCAGATTCATATGAAAACTGTTTGAATTCAACATCTATTTATCCCTTCCATCCAATCATATAACGTCCCAAAGATACAGAGCAGTTGAGGGAATATAGAAAAACAAGAAGTACCAAAACTGTAAGTCCTTTATTATATGCATATCTAGGTAGAATATCCATGACAAAGCTGTACTAGATGCTTATGTTTTGATTATTAACTGCTCGAATTCTCAAATAATCAAATAGAAGTGTGCTTAAAATATCAAGGCAAAAATAGTTCTTCATAACTAGGATGAATTACGAGAGCAAAGAGTATTCCTTGATAAACATCAATACATTATAAACTACGGAGCACGTTTATTATCTAAACTATATTAATTGTCTAGAGGTGGTGTCCGATCGACGTTGGTACGTCCTAGCCTCCCACGGACGAAAAAAAGCACCCACGCGAGAAAACCGTCGCGGAAAAAAACAAGGAGCCACGCACTCCTGCTATCTCCCCGACTCCCACCTCATTCTTCAAACCAGCCAATCGCCTCCGTCATCGATCCCCTCCGTCATCGATCCCACAATCCCGTCCCACGTCCCCATGCCGATCCCCCGTCATCGATCCACCAAGATGGAAAAGACCAACGCCGTACTCGATGAGGGAGGTGGCGAGCTCCCATGGCGCCGACGGCTTTGACACGGCCGTCGCTGATGAGGGTGGAAACGGCGGTGCGGATTGACTCCAAGCGGTCCAAGTTGAGGACCGATCTCAACTCGACCACGATCAGCGAGATGTCCACATCAGTTAGAACCATGACTCGATAGCGCTCGATCCTGGAGTAGTAGTCATGGCGACGCACGACTAGCGGAGGCCAGCGCCATCGCCACATCAAAACTTTGCCCCCTCCCGTCCCTGTTCCCCCTCACCATCGGTAGCGCCGCCGAGGCTCCCACTGACCCACTCCCACCGCCGCACCGGAGATCCATCATCGATCCCCTGCACTTCCCCGACTGAATCAAGCAGATGTTCCTCGTCACCGGTTCTTCTATCTCGACAAGCACCCTGTGTGCCGCCCCTGAAGTTCCTCCCCGACCCCTAACCCGTGTGTTTGCCTGCAGGAGCTCCCCGACTGCAGTCCGGATCGTGAACCACCAGGGGCACCTCACACGCCGCCAGCAGTACCTCCCCAACTGCCTGCAGTTTCATCTACCGAATCCTCCCTGTCCTACGCTACAGCCGCAGTCGCTCGTCTCCGTACGGTCGCTACTCCAGCCGCGGCAGGAATCAAGCGCCAATGATAGCTGCTGCACACTTCGACAAGGTAACTCTCTCTCCGATACTCTCTCATTATTATTTTTCTCTGTGTAGCCACTTCTGTTATGTTTCTGTCCCTGAATATGTTCTCTTTTGTGCAAGCAAAATGTTGTACTGGTAGGTCACCCCCTCCAGCGAGATTCAGAGATGGCCTTGGATTAGATGATAGTTTATGAATCTTGATTACCCACGAAATTGGTTTAAGTTCACATTAATTTCCCCTTAGTCTGCACATTTCTAATGAAGGATTATTCTGAAAATTGGGTACAGGTGGACTGAATCGAGTACATTTCTAATACAGGTTCTGTAACTCTTGCAGTTTTGGAGTCTGACAGGTACTGTATGGCTGAGTGAGGCATTAGGGAACCACCAAATGGATATATGGAAAGATTGATGAAATTGGGTTAGGAGCGGCAATTTGTAGGCAGAGCCGAGTAAGAATGCATTTCCATATGCGAATTTGTAGGAGGGGAAATTTGTAGGCAAAGTCTTATGGGCTTGCAGAATGGGAGCTTGGGAGGGAGGTTCTCTTGTTGTATGTAAATAGCAATCTCGTTTATCTTAGCGATCATATTGGTTACATGAGGGGAGAAGAGTTACTATCATGTGCAAGGAAGGATTTCAGACGATCCGTTGCTGGTTTTTTAGGAGTTCTATATAATTGGGATTTATGCGTAAGTACAGACATGTAGGTTTTAGCCGTGCTTTCTCAGTACCAGATACAGTATACACCTCAGTAGCTTGTTCTTTATCTGGTAATCTAAGGCCTCTTCCACTGGATCCTTTAGAGGAGCAGTTGTTATGTTGCGGGTGCTACTAAGCTTCTTATAATTTTAGAGTAGGCGTGCATTTATCTATCTTGTTCTGTTATTGCTGAGGATAAAGTTCATCTGCATCTTCTGTATTAGTCTTTTGGGACTGAGGATAAGGACTTTTCTATGCAGATTGATTAACTGCAGACTATGTTCTATCGATGTGAGAAAGTTGCTTCAAAGACCGGACAATATGTTGTTTTTTCAGAAGTGAAGACTAGAGAATATGTTCATCTGACAAAAGAGCATTTCACGTGTTGTGAGATTATTGAGTGGCAGGTATGAGGAACACATTGTGCTAGACCTTAGACTCATGTGTCCCTTCATTATTTTTTCTGGAGGAACACTTGAGACTTTAACAGGAATTTTTACTCAGTTTATTGTCTCTTGCTGAGGGTTGGCAATGGCATGGAGAAAGATTGCTATCTACCTCGGATCAAGAACAATCTTTATCAGTCAAGGTACACAACACAATTTTTTCTTGATTATCTTGCTCTCTGATTGATGGTAGAGCTGGCCATTCAAAATCTTCTGTATCGAGTGATGCTGAAGTATATGTTTACAGGTGTATCATAACTTGCTATTGATGTATACAACTGCCCATAATATGATGTATAGCATCTAAGTATAACTATATACACATTTTACTTAATCTTTAGCTGCTTTTTTTAAGTTATCTAGGCGCTCCTAGGGTATATAATAAGCTATTTATGGTTCTATCAGCTTTGTTATCATAGTTAGTTCTGTAATTTACTTATTGAGAGGAAGTTTTATTATGGAGCTTTAGTTAGTTCAATTATTCTGCCATATTTTTTTAGTGACCTTTGCCACTTCTTGCACGAATATTATTCTGCCATCTGGTGTGTACTAACAGTCCCTCATGTTACCAGGGTTTAAAATCTAGGACTAAGAAACGGAAATATGAGAAAATTAGCGAATGGAAGATCGCCACTTCGATTCAAGTCGATTTTTGTTCCCCGCGAATTCAGCCATGTATTAACCACTTTGTAATGTTTTTTTTTTAATTTCAAGCTCTTCTTGTGGGGCAGCGGCCAGTATTTTCTCAAGCCCAATGACTCCTGCAGTTTGGACTGCGGCGCCGTAACCTCAACTTAGATTGATCTGGTAGTAGTCTTTTCCCGATCAGGTTTGGGATTTTCTCCAAGACTGTTGATTTATGGCATCACCAACTGCATCCACCCATAGTAACCTTGGTCGATAAAACAGCATGAATGTTATTGGTGCAAGGGCCTTTGATTATCCGTTGATTGATTTGCACACCACCTCCTTATGCTTGGTCTCATCTCATCCTGAGACATGTAGATTATAGTCCACTATAAGAAGTAACTCCCTGGCCTCTATAATTTAAGAATTTTTAGGTAATTTGTATGATTTCAGTTCTGTGATCCATGTGCTTAAATGAGAAGTAATTAGCATTTGTATTTTATTAAAATTGCATACAACAAATAATGCATATATAGATATTTCTGTATGTTGTTATATTACAGCGCGTCTTTCCCAATGTGCAGATCTCTGGTATTTGAAAGCTTATCTATCTCTACTATACTAAAGTACTAGAAGTGATGTTCATGATGGTTCATACGTTGTCGGCTCCCTGTCCCGCATGGAAGAAAAATAGATGCCTGGAGCGATCTCACGAAAAGAAAACCAGCGCACCCCTCTGTGCGATCCTGCTCTGGCTTGGTGTAGCGCCTTCCTACACTTCCCAATCAGTTTTGCTCATGTTCAGTGGATTCATGTTGCGATTTGTTAGTTCGATCTGATTTTTTTTGTTGAACTTACTATGGCAGGATGAATCTCCGCGGTCAACGTCCTGGCGCAACTGTCGGACCGGTTCCATGATTTGGATGCTCAAGCCAAGATTTTTATTCCTTTTACACAAAAAATATAGTAAGCTATCAGATTTTATTTAAAAAATGAAGATTCTTTACTCTGCTGCATGATTATTGGTGGCCTTGGCCAAGTGCCTCACCCTCAATTCTCTGTTTTATCCTTTTCTTGGATTTGCCAGAAATACGGATGTTTTCTTCTTTGGTCATTGCTAATAAATTTGGTCACATGCTAAGTTCTGTTGTTTGCGGAAGAAAGATAGATGTAGAACTTCAAACTATCCAACGCGCAGCACATCTAGCACTGCCAGTTGTATAACCTTTTTTTAATAAATCATGCTAAACTTTTTTGTTGCAGACAACTAATTAAGCCGTCGCTTTTTGGATTTAATGTGTGAATGATTTCTCTCACCCTCTATTATCCTTTTGTGTTAGGTTTGGCAGGTTGAAGCTAGGATTCATGTTGTTTGGGTGTATTGGCGGGAAACTAGGAGTCGCCTACTCATGTGCACAGTTTCTGATAGGATTCTTTCACCAATGAAGTAATGGACAAAATTCAAGTCAGTTAGTACAGTTAGTATTCTTGAATAAAATGTACGAAGTAGAAGTGTGAGAAATTTTCATTGCTGCATCTTGCACGCATTTTGTGCAACTTAGTTTGTGCCATAAGAGCAAGAACATGATGGTTATTCCCAAAATCTGCAATCATGGATAAATCAACCTTTGGCATTTAAGTGATGCCATCGTACAGTGACAAACATGTTTAGTGGAGCAAGAAGAGTCCAGGAGTACTCTATCAAAAAAGGAAACAAATACTCTTGTAATTATTACATCGACTGTTTTTTCTATTGAAATTGTGCACGCTTGAATCTACTTTATGTTTAGACTTACCACAATGTATAGTTTTTGAAATCCAGTGCAAAGTTGCGGTTTTGTTATCGATAATATCATAAATGTTTTATCATGGGCAGATTGTATTTATGCCCAAATCGAGTGACATTTAGATCAGGGTTTGGGTGTCATGTCCCTGGCATCATTTATTTTTCTCCCACACAAACATGATGAGATTATTGGAGTCCTTGGTATTTTTATTCTCCCACTAGCACGATCATGGTTATTGGAGTTGAATCGGTAATAACCTGATGTTTGAAAGAACTAAGGGGTTAATGCATCGATGCAATTAATTTGCGTATGGCATAGCCTTGTTGAGGTCACCCGCCAAATTATTAGGAATGGATTTTGTTCGGCCGTAGCAACGCACGGTCAGTCAACTAGTCCACATAGTATATGATCAGAATTATATAAGCTGGTGTTACAAATATTTTACTTCTCAATTCTCATAAACGTATAGTAAATATAAGGCAGTAATGAAACAGAATTAAAATACAGTAGAAGAAAATATTCTGAGGTGGCTTATTGCAACGGGAGTTTTTTCTTAAGTACGTTGTGTGTTGTCTACCGAGTAGATGTACCTGCACCGGTCAATGAATCTTCAGAGACGAAGTGCTTATTCCACACTCTTTTTTTTTTTTGAGAAACACAGTACAAACGCAAGCGCTCATATACACGCGCATACACTCACCCCTATGAACGCACACACGCACACCCTACCCCTATGAGCACCTCCGAAAGACTGAGCCGGCAGATCGGGTCTTGAGATTGACGAAGTCACCACGGGCGCCTCGCTATCGACGGGAACGTCGCCTCCCACTGAAAGAATATTCCGCCTTTATGAGACACACAGATGTCAAATCTGGGATTTGAACTCTGGTGGGCTGGGGGTACAACCACCCTCCTAACCACCCAACCCGTTGGTTCCTCACACTCTCTTTTTTTTTAACAGACTTATTCCACACTCGTGTGGTGTTCCTGCAGACAACGACTCACATTCAGCTGCCCATAAAAAACTCGAGTCACTTCGTAGATTATACTTCTACTATATTTCTATTTTTTAACTATAATGATCTCAGTTTATTAAATTTTCAGGACAATTCCGCAACGTGCAAAGCACGTGTTACTTACTAGTGGCTTGTAATATGAGTGTTTTTTTTTGTTATTTGAGAGAATTTTGTTTTTTTGTGTGTGTGGAAGAATTGTGATTGGCTTGGCTGGCTCTGCTCTGCTATCCCGCCGGCCGCCGCCGGTGACCGAAAGGATACCGCTGCTGTCGGCTGCCGGCCGGCTTGCCGCACCGCAGCCCGCGACCGACTTCACTCCTGATCCACCGCGCCCCGCCCGCCCGCCCGCCGGCCTGTTCCTCTCCTTCCCCTCTCTCCCGCCTTGCCCATCGCTCGTCTGTACCTGCTACCGCCATTGCTGGTGGACCAGCCGCGCGCCACGGCCTTCGACTCCAGTCCATCCCGCGGTTGATCCGCTTCCTGCCGCGGTATCCGCGGCAATGTCGACGTGAGGTGCGCCGTGCGCGTGCAGAACGCTGCGCATATGCACGCGCCCGCGGCCTGTTCGATCGAATTCCCCGCCGGGGCGCCTTGTGGTGGGCGCTCGGCTGCCCGAGCTCAGGATGCTCCTGCGGGCGTACGTCGGCATGCTGGCGCGCGGAGCCAGGCCCAGCGCGTACACGTTCCCGCCCTTGCTCAAGGCGGTGGCGGCGGCCGGGCGGGGCGCCGTGACGCCGGCGCCGGCTGCCGGAGACGCCGTCCACGCGCACGTGGTCAAGTTCGGGATGGAGCTCAACGCCCACGTGGCGAGCTCGCTGGTCCTCATGTATGCGGCCAGGGGCGACAGTCCGACGGCGCGTGCGCTGCTGGATGCGTGGCCCGCGGGCGGCGGAGGCACGCCGGTGGTCTGGAACGCGCTCATCTCCGGTTGCAAGAGGAGCAGGCAGTTCAGACTGTCGTGCTGCTCTTTCGCGGATATGATGAAAGCCGACGTCGCGCCGACGCCTGTCACGTACATCACGGTGCTGTCAGCTTGTGGGAAGGGCAATGACATCCTGCTCGGAATGCAGGTGCACAAGCGCATCGTGGAGAGCGGGATGCTGCCTGATCTCAAGGTGGAGAATGCTCTTGTCGATATGTACGCCGAGTGTGGCGAGATGGAAGCAGCTTGGGAGTTGTTTGAGGGCATGCAGGCGAAGGATATGGTTTCCTGGACGTCAGTTATCTCTGGGTTTGTGAGGTTAGGCCAGGTTGATCGGGCGAAGGGCCTGTTTGATCGAATGCCTGAAAAGGACACCATCTCCTGGACTGCAATGATTGATGGTTATGTGCAGGCTGGACGATTCAGAGAGGCATTGGAGATTTTTCGTGAGATGCAGCTTAGCAAGGTGATGGCAGATGAGTTCACCATGGTCAGCGTAGTCACGGCTTGTGCGCAGCTTGGTGCTTTAGAGTCGGGGGAATGGGCAAGGATTTACATGAGGAGGCATGGGATCAAGATGGACATTTTCGTTGGCAATGCACTCATAGACATGTATGCAAAGTGTGGGAGCATTGAGCGGGCGTTGGACGTGTTCAAAGAGATGCACAGCAGAGATAAGTTTAGTTGGACTGCCATTATACTTGGTCTTGCGGTGAATGGCCATGGTGAAGAGGCTATCGATATGTTTTACAAGATGCTCAGGGCGTTTGAAGCTCCAGATGAAGTGACATTCGTTGGTGTTCTAACTGCCTGCACTCATGCTGGTTTAGTTGAGAAAGGGCGAGACTTCTTTGATGGCATGATTCAGACCTATGGGGTTGCCCCTAACGTGATGCATTACGGATGCATAGTTGATCTCCTTGGCAGAGCTGGGAAAGTAAAAGAAGCACTGGAAACAATTGGTAGAATGCCCATGAGACCCAACTCTGCAATTTGGGGAACCCTGTTGGCAGCTTGTAGGGTTCATGGTAACTCAGAGATAGGTGAATTGGCAGCAGAGAATCTCATTGAGCTGGATCCAGAGAACAGCATGGCCTACATCCTTTTGTCCAATCTTTATGCAAAGTCTAATAGATGGGAAGATGTCCGGCGGCTTAGGCAGGTAATAATGGAAAAAGGAATCAAGAAAGAACCTGGTTGCAGTCTGATTGAAATGAACGGGACAATTCACGAATTTGTAGCTGGTGATATATCTCATCCTATGAGCACAGAAATCTATTCCAAATTGGACAAGGTACTCACTGTCTTGACGGATGCTGGGTATGTGCCTGATGTAACTGAGGTATTTGTTCAAGTTACAGAAGAAGAAAAACAGAAAGTTCTTTATTGGCACAGTGAAAAGTTGGCAGTTGCTTTTGCACTACTCAGTTCAGAATCTAGTTCGACGATAAGGATCGTGAAAAACTTGAGGATGTGTTTGGATTGCCACCATGCAATGAAATTGATCTCCAAGTTGTATATCCGAGAGGTCGTCGTGAGGGACAGGACACGATTCCATCATTTTAGACATGGACTCTGTTCTTGTAAGGACTACTGGTAACTCATTATACATCGATGATATAATGCAGTGGAATATCGGTACTAAGTCTGGGTGACCACTAAACGGTCAATTTGATTTCTCATTTCAAACGCTACAGACTGCACATTTTTGTTATGAGAATGAAGGTAGAATCGAGACAACGAAGCTATTACATCGTGTAATCCTGTCCATTGCTGGACGCTTATTGTGGCCGCAGCTATTATTGATGGAAGGTAAGTTACATGTTTTTGTTGCATGTCATGCAGAAATCTGTATTCTTTTTGCTGGTTTTATGTTAGTAAATTTTATATGCTACTCTGAGTAATTTATTTTTTCAGAGTATTATTTTGAGAGAGTTCTGAATCAAAATTAATGCTTTTAACTTATAAGTAACATAGTGTACTTGCTGTTCTTAAGTTTCCTTTTCTAACATGTCATACATGATTCACTTTGGAACTTGGTGAGTTATCTTATACTTGGAGCTTTTCCAGATTTGCGTGTACTCCAATAGAGGAATGTCTTGCAGTTACATTGATCTATCGTCTGGCCTCAAGTTGATTATTTTGGTGCAACAGTGTTCTTGCTGAAGCTTCACTGTTTACTGCTTAGCGAAACCAGGTTTTTTCTATTCCAATCCCATTTGAGCTTGTGATGAACTCAAAATATCGACCTACTTTGAACATAGAGTATTTCAGTTACATGCTTGCTTAATTTCTCAGTAAATCTTAATCCTTCTTGTGGTATTCATTCCATTTGTACTTCCTCTGTTACAAAATATAAGACGTTTTAGTGATCTAAAATAGCCTACTAAAACGTCTTATATTTTGGTATGGAGGGTATTATGTTTTAATTTCTAAGTAACTTTTTGACCTTTTTTGTGAATAGTAACTTTGTGACTTTGATACCTTAGGGGAGCCTCCTGCGGTGCAATATATTGAAGTTATTGACACGTCCTTGTCCATGCTTCTATGCATAATCTGAACCTAGATAATAATTTAAGACTAGACCACAATATAGCACATTTTCTTCCTACTGTGAGAGTGAAACTGCACATTCAAAACCATGGGTTTCCTCATTTGTTTTGAGTCTGATCCTTTAATTATTTTACTTTCATGTAAGTAGGATAGGACAAACTTTGTTTGAGGTGATCACTGAACCTCCAGGATGGGAAAGATCCTTGTTATTTAATGTTTGCCACACTATCAAGTCAAACGTAAACTTCTAATTTCATGTGTGCTTGGTTCCATTTCCTTCTCTTTGGGTTACTCACCTCTAATCATCTCTTGCTTTTAGTGTTTGTTTCCATAGTGCCCATACACTTTAATTCACGTTTAAATTGATGTGCGGCCCTGGGAGGGAATAGAACAAGTTGCATCTCTCGTAACATTAAACTTTATATTGACTGCCATGAAACATGCACAACAGCATGGGCAACAGTTATTGCTGTCATTTAGACCATGGTAGTTACTAAACAATCAGGGTACCTCCAGCGAAGCTGGTGCAAGCTACTGGTTGTCTGTAAATTACAACTCTTTATAATGACATAAGAATGGTAGGGTCTTTGACTTTATGTTCGCACAAAAAAAAGCTTATAACCACCTTTAACAACCAGATGTATCCGTCTTGTTCCCCATTTCTTGTATCAATAGCCTTATGCTGTTATATGATGAACCTTCCTCATCGAAAGCCCTCCTTGCCTTAATGGCATAGTCTTTTGCTCTAATCCTCAACCCCTCTGCTGTCTCCCCCTCATCCATTAAGGTGTGCACAGCTGTCTCCACAGCATCTCTTGTAACCATAACCTCTTGTTGTTCATTTCCCCACTCTGTAATTCCTTTCACTCCAACCTCCACCCCAGTTTTCAGCACATCCACCACCAGCTTTTCATTCAAAAACTGATCTTGAAAGTGTGGCCATGTGATCATTGGCACACCTGCGCAGATGCCCTCTAGTGTTGAGTCCACCCACAGTGCGTCACAAATCCTCCAATTGCTTGGTGCCACAAGATCATTACCTGTGGCGCCCAGCCCCTTATGATCATGCCTCTGTTTTTTGACGCGCTCCTCAAACCCATCGGCGAGCCATTCCTCGACTTCTGGAGACTTAGGTCCTGCTTTGATCACCCAAATAAACGGTTTCTTGGATGCTTCAAGGCCTAGTCCCAGCTCAACAAGTTGTTGAGGTGTAGTAGAGGCGAGGCTCCCAAAGCTAACAAAAATCACTGAGCCTGGATTCATTGAATCAAGCCACTGCAAGCACTGTGCCTCATCCAGCGAGGACTTGTTTCCTCTTGCAGCCACTGAATTGCTGTCTCGGTGGCAGAGGCACATTGGCCCGACCGTCCAAACCTTCCTCCTTGTCATCTGCTCAAAGGATTCAATGTATAGGGTCTCCAGCTCTCTGAAGCTGTTAATAACCTCACCGTCACAACTCAGTTCCTCCTCATAGATCTTATCAAGGATCTCCTCCACACCCGGAAAGGAAAGGGTTCCAGGGCATTGAGATCTCATCAACTCCAGTGTAGGGAACCCCTGGATATTTATTAGCTTATTCTCATCTGTGACGTGCTCTAATACTTTGTCGCGACTTACGATGTACCTGCAAGATGGTCGTAGTTGTTAAAATGACATAGATTGCAGACTTCTTTGACAAGCAAGTATCTGCAACTGGCATGGAAAACTGTTAATGAAAACGTGTGATGTCCTTCGTTTTTGAGGGAGTGTAAATTACATGTTCCGTACTTCCGCTGTCAAGTACAATATTACTCAAGTACATTATTACTGAGATTGACATTTTTGTTTCTTGTTTCTGGAAGGAACTTACACCAATTTTCCCTCTACAGTTGTAGTAAGATACTTTTGTCAGCATAATATCCTCAGTACAAAATTAACTACTAACGAAATTTTCATCTTATGATTGTACCTGACAAGGGATGAATAGCCAGAGAAGCCACTAAAGGTGAGCCTCGGGATAGCAAGCTCCCTTGCGATGTCACCAGTCCACCAATGAAAATAGTCGGATATGATGCAGCTCGGAGGCAAGTGTTGCTGCTCAAACGACAGCGTACTTGGAGGTGGCCCACATCGCACATGAAGATATTAGACAGCGCGCTTTGGCTTTCGGTGTTGCCACGCCTGTAGTGGCACCAAACGACTGAGTAGAGTGTTTCGACGATAGGGGGGTTTTCTCGGATTGTTCCCTCAAAAAAAAAAACTAAAAACATGGTCCCTCCACTTGTATAGTGTTTTCCCTTCTTCTTAATGATAAGGCAGCACTCCTGCCGTTTGCGCTAAAAAAAGTGTTGCTGCTCAAGGAGGTGCGCCTTGAGTGGCTCCCGAAGTGCAGCGCAAGCTTCCATGAAGTTGAAGAGCAGATCCTTGGCCGGGATCATGTCGATGTTCTCGCACCCGTCAGGTAGGCCGAACGCTGTGGCCGGGAAATGGAGCTCCACAAGCCGAACCATCAGGCCTGTCCTCTCCACATAAGCGATGAAGCCCCCTAGCCTGGAGGCGTTCACCGGCGTGGTGATGAAGCTGACTTGCGCGCCGTGCTCAGTCAGCAGGCACGCCATGTCGGTCATGGGGATGGTGTGGCTGTTGTGGCGTCAGTTACCGTCAGTTACCATCAGTTTTATTACCATAATTAGAGTCATTAAATTAGGGAAAATAGGGTACTCCCTCCGTCCCAGTTTTAAGGGCATAATTTGCAAATCTCTTGGCCCTAGATGATTTATGATTGGTGGTGACATTTGACTCTTTGTCCTCATTTAAAGACCCAATAATTAGTAAAAAAGTGCATGCATTGGTTATTTGGTTTTGGAAATGCAAAGAATGCCCATGCAAAACTGCTAATTAAACACCTTAAATGTTAATATGTCTAAGAGGTGTGGGTATTTTGGGATTGCATGATATGCGAATTATGCCCTTAAAACCGGGATGGAGGGAGTAACGTGAGTCAAAAGAGTCCTAGTTGTGTTGGAGTCGGTTTTGTCCACCAGGGCTTTTGGCCGGCTAGTCCTCCTATAAGAGGGGACGTGTATCCCGTGGGTTTAGGGCAATCAATATACAAAAGTCTATCTCTACCCTATATGCTCTCTCGATCTAATCTACTTCTCTAATTCCCCAATCTCCTCACACCACGGCGCCTACCCGTCACCGCCAGCTACGGCCTTCGGTGAACCACCCGTACAACCTCAGGAGTAAAGGACACAACATCTTGGTATCAGAGCCGACCACCATGGCTTCCGATGACGAGAAGAAGTCAACCGATGGCGAAATGGCTACAGCCATGGCTACCATGCAGGATGCTATCCTCAAGAAAATGGAGGAGGGCTTCGCCGCCCTGGAAGTACGCATCAAAGCCTTGGAGGAGAAGGCGATCGGCGACGGCCTCATGATAAAACCAGCAAACCTCTAGCCGCTCGCCTCATCTGGTGTGGCAGCGACTCTCACAGCCCCGCAGCTTGCAGACACAGCCACCACCTCAGTGGGGCTGCCCAAGAAGAATCTGCCGCAGTTCTCGCAGCAGTTTCCTTCGCTGTCACAACAGTTGCCGACAACGCCACCGTTTGCCTGTTCACCACAGCTCCATCAGGCGGGGTTTCCGTTCCCATCACAACAGCGCCGGAGCTTTCCAAATATCTGGCCCCCCTCCCACCCCAAACATCACAGAGACGACACGGGACGTATGAGTATAACTGTCGTATATAATTCTTAAATAATTAAAATGGCATTGTTAGAGGTATAAAAAAGTTGTAGTGGCATTTTACCAAGTTCTGTTTTTTTAATGGCATTTCTCCAATTGATAGAATTCGCAATGGCATAGATCATCCAATTAACCCAATATATATTGTCGTAAGATGGGTTTGCTCTGGCTGGCTCTGCTCTGCTATCCCGCCGCCCGCGACCGGAAGGACACCGCTGCTGTTGATCGGCCCACGCGCCGCCCGCCCGCCGGCTCGCCTGTTCCTCTCCTCCCCCTCCCTCCTTCCTCGGCCCATCGCTCGTCTGTACTCGCTACATGCCGTCGCTCGTGGACCGGCCGCGCGCCACCGCCTTCGACTCCAGTCCATCCGTTCCGGCCGGCTGATCTGTTCCCAGCCGCGGTGTCCGCGGCTAACGCGGCAACGTCGAGACGAGTTCCCATTACTTTTTATTTTGAGAGAGTTCCCATTACTTTTTATAGTAGATGGTCGCTTTTGGGGACGACATTTTTTGGACTAGGCTACACATGCATTTTCTATTTCACCATATTTTAGTTATAATATCACAAGAAATTTATTTCAATATAATCATGTTTGCAAATACATGAACCGGTGTCAAAAATATCCTTTCCTTTGCATGGACTTGACATAGTTGTTGTTGATCTAGTCTACTCTGAGCTTGTCCACCAAGTCACCAAGGTTTTTTATTCGAAATGGGGAAAGCCCCTCCCTCTGCATCAAAATGATGTATTGGCGTTTATTAACTTATTCAGAGTCTGGAGACTAAAAGTCACAAAGATGAGTTTGTGTCTCGGCGTAAATGGAACCCGTAGCTACCTGCAGCGTGCATTGCTTGGAAGCTCAAAGAGCTGGGGTCAAGAGGCACATAATATGCCTTGGTCGAGCTATCTCTAATTATCTTTGCATCTGGCTACAATGCATTAGCCAGAAATTTAGATTGGAAATGATTTAGTAACATGTCATGCGTTACCCATGGAGCATTTACTATTCATATTGTAGAATTTCTTCTTAGTTACTCTAATTGAGTTGAATTATATTTAAAAATTTCACATGACATGTGTTGTATGCACGTCGCTCTTGCTACATTATAGTTGGCTAATAGCCAAGAGACTGATAAGCAAGTAGATATAACATATATTTGCATCCAGTCATTCTGTGGTTAATTTGCTTCTGACTTAGTCAGGCCAACATGATATTGGTAGCTGCGTAGTAGGAGGTGCGGCCGCGAGCGTTCATCCTTGCATTTGCTCCATGTGTTGACGTAGACGGCTCGAAAGTGTTCGTCTCAACTTGGCTACAACAACGGCTCTAGTGGTGTGGTAGCCATCGGAAAAAGCACCGGGAGCGAGCGAGTGCGCGCATGTGCAAGACTAGCAACTGCGTACACCGGGAGGCAAAAAGGACACCAGAACTCCAACGTCAACGGTGTCTGAACCATGTGCAAGACTAACAACTGCGTACACCGGGAGCGAGCAAAAAAATAGCTAGCTAGGTAGGGCATGTATATAGACATAAGCATGATACATCACGTTTTCTTGCATCATGAGATGTACTATAATACCATATACATCCATGACAAGTACAGCGTACTCCCTCCATTTTAAACTAGTTGTCTTAATTTTAAGTACACACTCATGCCTCTAAATATGTTAGTGTGCAAAATTAAGACAACTAATATGAGACAAAAGGGGTATAAATAATATAAGCATTTTTAGAGGTGAAACCGCTTTTATCAAGATTCAACAGCCAACAGAATAGTATAATTAATAAGTATTTAAAAGGATAAAATCCCCACATGGGCTCAGGTATGTAACTAGAAAGGTACGTAACTAGAAAGGTACGTAACTAGAAAGGTACGATTACACACATGTATAGGCAGGACTCATAGGCTGTGTCCTTAGTTTGGCATAGATAGTTAGGCCCATCTAAGAAACTACCCATATTTAGGTAGAAAGTACCAAAATAGGCCATTTTTTGCACCAAAAAGGTTGGAAGTTGACGTTTTTTAGATTTCACCGGTTCCCCTAAAGATAGGTCGGTATTCACGTCCGGTTCACCGGTTCGCCTCATCTTTGCCCACACTTGGGCAGTCTGCCTGCGCTAGGTTGAACGTGGGGGCAGCCACCTGTAGTTGGAAGTAAGGATGTGTTCGGTTCTGGAACCGGGGAGGACGGAATGAAATGGTTCCATTCCTAGGGTATGGAATCGTTCGGACCCTGTGTTCGGTTTGGAAAAATCTGAGGAACGGAACGGTTCGCAGGCATGCCGCCAGCCCGGTTGCCGGCACCCGTGCCAGGACATGCCGCCACCCAGCCCTTGCCACGTGGACATGCCACCAATGGCATTGGCGGCAGGCCCTTGCTTAATCGTGATTAATTTTTTCTTAATCTTGATTAATTATTCCTAATCTTGATTAATTATTCCTAATCTTGATTAATTATAGCCTAATCTTGATTAATTATTGCTAAACTTGATTAATTAGATGGAGGCACTGTGCCATTCCACCACGTCCGGCCGATTTGGCTGGATCGGTCCGTTCCGCATCTGCGTGGAATATTCCATTTCGGGAGACTAGTTGGTTCCGTTCCTTCCTTCTCTCCAACCGAACACAGGAATTGGTCCTAGGGACGGAACCGACCCGTTCCATTCCTCCAAATTCCAGAACCGAACACATCCTAAGGAGCTAGATTGGCACGGTTATAAGAAATAATGTACAGTTACAAGAAAATCAATACTACGTGTATACTGCATTGTCAGTACAGTACGTCCCAAGAAAATAAGTCTGAAAGTTCACGCACTACATTTCAGAAAATCAGTTGTGCTATGGGAATAATCAGTCTGAAGCCTAGCGACATTAGGAAACATGATGAGGAGGCTAGCGACATTAAAGAAATGTGGATCCTGTTGCCTAGTTGATATTTGATTTATAATAAACTCAACACATTAACCTACTTTGAATATGAAATATTTTTTGAAGTTTGAATATGGAATATTTGACCATGGTTGTTCACAGTGGCTCACTAAATCTTGACACATCTTATGAAACAGTCATTCTATCTATATGCCTTTAATGCACCAGGGTTCTTTGAAGTTATTCACACCTCTTGATCCCCACAGTTGCTAGAGGTGCGCCGTGGGCGCGCGGAAGGCCTACGCGCGCCCGCGGCCTGTTCGACGGAATTCCTCGCCGGGGCGACTTGCGGTGGGCGCTCGGCTGCCCGAGCTCAGGATGCTCCTGCGGGTGTACGTCGGCATGCTGGCGCGCGGAGGCCGGCCCAACGCGTACACGTTCCCGCCCTTGCTCAAGGCGGTGGCAGCGGCCGAGCGGGGCGCCGTGACGCTGGCCGTTGGAGACGCCGTCCACGCGCACGTGGTTAAGTTCGGGATGGAGTTAAACGCTCATGAAAAACTTGAGGATGTGTTCAGATTGTCGTGATGCAATTAAACTGATCTCCAAGTTATTTGTGAGCGCCCTTGCTGAGGGACAGGACATGCTTCCATCATTTTGGACATGGAGACTGTTCTGGTAAGGACTATTGGTAACTCATTATGCATCGATACAAATTATGGAATTTCAGTTGTCCTAAAGCCTGCAGGATCGCTCAATGGTCAATAAGCATTTCTCATTTCAAATGCTGACCGCAAATCTGTAGTTTGGATAAAGTTAAGTTTGAGACAGTATCCCAAACCATTGGAAATCATGCATACTAGTAAGTTTTCATATGCTCCTCTGAGTAATTTTTCGTTTCTAGCCAAACTTATTTTGGGAGAGTCTTTGATTCAATTCTTATTTTTTAGAAGTCCAACGAATATATCCGGTGTTCTTAATTTTCTTTCACTAACATGCCATACATGTTGCTCTGGCTGTGCAGATAGTTTCATTGAGAAAATTCTTTCAGTAACATGGATTTATCTTCTGGCATGAAGCATTGAAGCTGATGAGCATGGTGCAACTGCGTTCTGTTAATCACTTGGTAGTGAATGTTGGTGTCTGCTGATGCTTTACTGTTTGGTGCTTAGCGAAACCAGGTTTGTTCTATTTCCTCTAGTCTGCAGCCTTCATATGTTTGATCCTGTTGCCTAGTTTATATTTGATTTATAATAAACTCAACACATTAACCTACTTTGAATATGGAATATTTTTTGAAGTTTGAATATGGAATATTTGACCATGGTTTTCCACAATGGCTCACTAAATCTTGACACATCTTATGAAACAGTCATTCTATCTATATTCCTTTAATGCACTAGGGTTCTTTGAAGTTATTCACACCTCTTGATGCCCACAGTTGCTAGAGAAATACATACTTTATCTGAAATAGTTTAGAAGACAAAAGCGATATTTAGCGTGGATTTTGGCAACAAGGAGAACTAACTAGCACATCTAAAACAATGGATTTCCTCATTAGTCTTGAGTTCGGCCCTTTAACTGTTTTTACATATAAGCAGGACAGGGCAACCTTGCTTAGGTGATCCTTGGAACCTTTCTTTAGGATGTGAGAAATCCTTGAAATTTCGTGTTTGCCACACTACAATGCAAACATGAGCTCCTAATTTCTTATGTGCTTTATGCTGGTTTCACTTCCTTCCTCTTTTGGATCATCCACCTTGAATTAACTCTTGCTAGTGTTGGTTTTGGTAGCGTGTATACTTCTATTTCATTTTTTTTCACATTTCCAATTCTTATTAACTCTGATGAGCAAGTGGTAGCAAAATGACAGGTGAGCATTGTCGGGGGGATGACCCCCGGTAGGGTCAAGAGACTAGAAAGATACAGGGACTATGGTTGACTTTATGCCGGATTATCAAGGAAGGGCCTGGCCGGATTATAACAGCATCGGTCAGGCCGGCATATATGTGTATCCCGGCTAATGTCCGGATATACCGGTATAACCGGGATACTTATTGAGGAATGCCGGCATATACCTAGATATGCCGGCCTAACTTATATGTTATATCGTGCAGGAGCAGGGGAGGCCGGATTACCCGACCTTCATAGGTCGTTGGTCCGGCATATAGGTCCAGGATATGGCCAACGGTCATATCCGGGATACATAAGTCAACTAAGGTGTCCTATCCCAACAATCAAGGAGGGATTCTGCCAAGCATGGAGAGGTATCATGTTGACAGGGTGCACTGTGGTGGTCTACCTACCATCACTGTGCACAAGTACAGCCCTTACCTCACAGAGGTAAGGTCACAGTTCAAGAGGTACAAGGTACAGGGATGTGGAGTCCCATCGAGAGCAATCAGGGAGAAAGTCAAGGGTCTCTGCCTTCGTCAGCAGTTCCTATTTGGAGTGTAGTTGGTGTCTTCTGGTCTCTTGTGACCGTTGTAACCCTGGCCACCACTATATAAGGTGGCACAGGGAGCCCTGGTAAAGGGTTGGTCACTCTGTGTTCCTACACTTAGCAGTTCGTCTTCCTCCTCTAGTAGAGAGCTTGGAAGCACCATTGTTGTGTACTCCATCGATCCAAGTATATAACCAGTAGAGCAGGAGTAGGGGTGTTATCTCCTTACGAGAGCCCCGAACCTGGGTAGATCTGTGTTCCTTTCTGTCGTGCTTTTCAGCTCGTTCCCCTCTCCCGAATCCTCCAGCATCTAGTTCGGCCCCCATTTAAGCCATCCCATGGCATATGTTGTTTCACCACGACGACATTTGGCGCCCACCGTGGGGCAAGTCGATATGCTGGGCGGAGTGTTTATTCGGACGGGGTCTGTGATAGCAGCTTCGGGAGTGCGCGTGGTCTCTGGCCTCGTCCAGAGGCTAGGCTCGCTCAGCTTCGTCAGTGACAACGCCGGATGTCTCGGCGGCCGGCCGTTCCCCAGGGATGGCCGGATCATGTCTTTCGGTTCCCACGAGGTGTACGTGGGGACTGAGAGAGTTTGCAGGGAAAAGGTACTGGTGGCGGCGGATCCTCCGTCGCATCGGCTGGCTCACGCTGGGCGTAGCGCTCGCTCAGTAGAGTCGGCCGAGGTAATGATGGCCGGCACATCGGTGCCGCCGGCAGATGGTGCCGGCAAGGCAGCAGCAGTAGCAGGAGATACTCCCCCGGAGCCGCCGAAGGCCAAGAGGTCGGCACGTCCTCCGTTGGAGCGTGTCGAGAACCTGGCCTGCACTTCCGCAGTGCCGGCAAAGGGTCAGGTGCTCCTTCCCATCATCGATCGGCTTCTCGAGCCAGTGCAATCCGGCGATGATCCGGAGCAGACAAGGGAGGTCCTGGAGGGATCTCGCCAGGCCCTCGTCGATGAGGCCCTGGCCATGCACCAGGAGCGCGAACGGTTTAACCGGCAACTCCGTGAGTATGAGGCAGCCCATGGTTTTACTCCTGTGGTAACCCGGCCTAGCCGGATAGATGAGGTTAGAACTAGAGGTAGAGATCTTAACACAGAGCTAGAAAAAGGTGCTAGTGGTAAGGGTCATACTACAACTAGTACTGTGCCTAAGGTAATTTATAGCTCACCAGTGAAGAACCTTAGAGCAGCAGCAGAGGTAGCTAAGGACTTATCTAATTTGTCCGGCGAAGCACTGCATGAGCAGCAAGCCCGGCTTAACCATCTTTTGTCTGAAGCTACTAAGCAGCAGGAGGCCTTTAAGAAGGCAAACCCAGGTGCCGGGGCATCCCAGTACATTGCGTCGGTAGGAGGTGCCGGCGCAAGGTCGAGAGGCGAAGCTTCGTCCCCGCATCCAAGTGCCCGGCGTGCCGAAAGTGTGACCTCTGGCCGCCGGGACAAGCAGATCCAAGTGTATGATCCGGCAATCGCCGGAAAGCAGGCAATAGTTCAGAAGAGTGCCGGCCAAACTGACAAGTATGTCGGCAGCAAGAATGCTGGCCAGAATGTGCCGGCCGGGCAAGGGGCAGTTTCGGCCGGTGGTGGCCGGAGTAACAGTGCAGCCCGGCGTCAGCAGCGGGGCGCCGGAGGTGCAGCGCAGCGGCAAGGTGCAGGTCAACCGGGACATCGAGAAGATGATGGGAATTCCGCCCTTGTCAGGGCGGGATATCAGCAGCAGCATCAGCAAGTCCGGCAAAGTGAGCAGTGTCAGCCGGAACAGCAGCAGGAAAAAGTGATCGCGGGCCCAATTGCATCCCGGCTTGGACCTCGGTCCTTGGCAGCGAGTGATGCGCGCTTCAAGCTGGACAGGATTCACCAATCGGAGTTGGTGGAGAGGCAAGGAGCTCCGGGTCCTATGTGCTTTGGACCCCGGATCATGGGTGAGCCGGTACCTTACTATTTCCAGCTCGCGCGTGGCGCGAGGACATACAACGGCAGTACGAAGCCGGAAGATTGGTTGGAGGACTACTCCACCGCAGTAAACATTGCCGGCGGAAACCTAAGATGGGCGGTACGATATGTGCCGCAAATGCTAGAAGGACCAGCCAGGATATGGCTGAACAATCTGCCGGCAGGAAGTATCAATGGCTGGGTTGATTTCGAAGAGCAGTTTGTGTCAAACTTCACCAGTACATATAAGAGGCCGAATCGTCCTCAGCAGCTGGCTAACTGCCGGCAGGGAGTGAATGAGACCGATCGTGACTATCTGACCAGGTGGTGCACCTTGCGCAATTCTTGCGAAGGAGTTGTGGAGCAGCAGGCCATCATGTGGTTTGCTCATGGGTGCCGGCACGGCACCATGTTGTGGCAAAAGCTGCAGAGGGACATGCCGGCCACGTTGGCCGAGACAATCAAGATTGCTGATAGTTATGCTCTGGGAGACCCCATGCAGCCTACCCTTGATTCACAAGGACAGGGGCAGACCCAGTGAAACAATAGCAACACCGGGAGACCAGGGCAGTTCTATCGCCCGGATAACCGGAACAAGAGGAGAGATGAGCGGCCGGATTTTCGGTATGGAGCGGCACAAGTAGCCGCTGTGGAGGAAGAGCAAGAGGGCGCCGGCAGTAGCCAATGCCCGAGATATGAGGGCTATCAGCAGCCTCAGCAGCAGCAACAACCGCAGCAGCAGGCTCGGCCCTTCCAGAAAAAGAATGTCTGGATCAATAAGAATGCCGACGGAGCCGACGGTCAGAAGAAGCAGTGGCCGAAGTATACAGTGGGTTTGGCCATGGACAAACCTTGTGTGTTTCATACATTCCAGCCGGGTAAGCCGGCGAATCATTTGACCAGAAACTGTTCATGGCTGGACGACATATTAGCAGGTCGTGCAGGTCCCTGGGGACCAGCTAGACCATCTGTCCCGGCGGCTCCATCGCCGTTGACAGGTGCAAATACAGTTGCAGTCCCGCCCAGGCCGGTTAATCCCGGGAATCAGAGCAATGCCGGAAATGCCGGCGTAAATCAAATAGACCAGAACTATAATCCGGAATATAGTGCCGGAGGCCCAGGAGCGGGCCGAAATGAGTTCAAGGAACATGATCAGAGCTACATGGTCTTTGAGACCGAAAGAACAGACAAGCAGAGCTTGTACCGGCGGTGTTTGGAGGTAAACGCCGTTATGTCGGCAGTTCCGAAGCTGATGCATTGGTCTGACTAGGCCATTGGCTGGGACAGGGCAGATCATCCCAGGATCATGCCAAACCCCGGCGGGTATGCGCTAGTGATGGATCCGACATTTGTCGGGCCGGCTAATAACGTGAGGTTCAGCAAGGTCCTCATTGACAATGGGAGCAGCATCAACATCATGTATCGGGATACGATGCAGAAGCTGGGAATCAAGGATAATATGCTGGAGCCAAGCAAGACTACATTCCACGGCGTTGTGCCGGGACTTTCGTGTGCGCCGATGGGCAAGATCCGGATGGATGTCATGTTTGGCAACCGGGATAACTGCAGGGTGGAAAATCTCATGTTCGAGGTGGTTGATCTGGAAAGCCCCTACCATGCTTTGCTGGGGAGGCCGACATTGGCAAAGTTCATGGCCTCTACGCATGTTGCATACCTGAAGATGAAGATGCCGGGGCCTAGAGGGGCGATTACCATCATTGGTGATTACAAGCGTTCGATGGCATGTGCAACAGCCGGGTCTAACCTGGCCGAGACTCTGATCATTGCAGAGGAAAGGAAGAGGCTCAAGCGAGCAGTGGAAATTGCTGAGACAGTCGTGGCCGGCAAATCTATGCCGGGCATGACGAGCCCAGGTGGCAGTGCTTCTTTTCAAGTGGGCAAGGAAGTCAAAAAGGTGCCTCTGGATGAAGTTTTCCCAGAGCGCCATGCCCTCATCGGGGCAGGTATGGACCCCAAATAGGAAAGCGAGCTCACCAGCTTCCTCCGTGAGAATCGGGATATCTTTGCATGGTCTACTTCAGACCTGCAAGGTGTGCCGAGGGAGCTGGCTGAGCACGCACTGCATGTAAGGCCGGATGCTAAGCCGATAAAGCAGCCGCTCCGGCAGAATGCAGATGATAGGAGGAAGGCAATATGGGAGGAAGTGGCCAGGCTCCTAGCCTCCGGCTTTATCAAGGAAGTACTGCATCCGGATTGGGTGTCTAATCCGGTTTTGGTGGAAAAGAAGAAGAATGAACCCGCCATAGTAAAAGTGTGGCGGATGTGTGTTGATTACACCAACTTGAACAAGGCATGCCCTAAGGATCCATTCCCTCTCCCTCGGATCGATCAAGTGATCGATTCCACAGCTAGATGTGAACTGTTATCATTTGTTGATGCCTATTCTGGTTTTCACCAGATCCCTTTGTATGAGCCGGATCAAATAAAGACATCCTTTATTACCCCGTACGGGGCTTACTGCTATCTCACCATGCCTTTCGGGTTAAGAAATGCCGGCGCAACTTACCAGAGATGTATGCAGAAGTGTTTGCATGATCAAATAGATAAAAATGTGCAGGTATATGTCGATGATGTCGTCATAAAGACCAAGGAGAGTAAGACTCTCATAGATGATCTCCGGGAAACCTTCGCAAACCTGAGGAGGTTCCGGATGAAGTTAAATCCGGCTAAATGTACCTTCGGTGTGCCGGCGGGCAAGTTGCTCGGCTTCCTTGTTTCCAGCCGGGGTATTGAGGTGAATCCCGGCAAGATTCGTGCCATAGAAAGAATGAAGCCGCCGACAGATTTGAAGGAAGTACAGAAGTTCACTGGGTGCCTCGCATCCCTGAGCCGTTTCATAAGCCGGCTGGGAGAGAAAGCTTTGCCGTTATATCAGTTGATGAAGAAGTCCGACACATTTGTCTGGACAATGCAAGCAGATGCAGCTTTCAAGGAATTGAAACAGATGTTGTCAACAGCGCCGGTATTGGCGTCTCCGATGCCCCGGGAGCCGATGTTGCTCTATATAGCGGCAACCAATAGAGTTGTCAGTGCTGTGGTGGTAGTAGAGCGAGAGGAAGGAGGCAAAACCGTGCAGCGGCCGGTATATTATTTGAGTGAAGTCCTCTCCACCTCAAAGCAAAACTACCCACACTATCAGAAGATGACCTACGGTGTCTATATGGCGGCCAAGAAGCTCAAGCATTACTTCCAAGAGCATCCAATCCGGGTAGTGGCCGAGGCCCCTATCTCGGAGATCATAGGCAACAAAGATGCCAGTGGCAGGATAGCCAAGTGGGCAATAGAGTTGTCACCATATACTCCTCAATATGACAAGAGAGATACAATTAAATCCCAGGTGTTGGCTGATTTCTTTATCGACTGGGCCGAGATACAATATGAGCCACCATTGCCAGATGCAAATTATTGGAGGATGCATTTCGACGGTTCCAAGACAATACATGGCCTGGGTGCCGGCATAGTTCTCAGTTCACCAAAGAATGACCAATTGAGATATGTCCTGCAAATTCATTTTGCAGCATCGAATAATGTGGCGGAATATGAGGCACTTGTGCATGGCCTGAAGGTGGCTAAGGACATAGGAATTCGCCGGATTATGTGTTTCGGTGATTCTGACTTGGTAATTCAGCAATGTTTCGGTATATGGGATGCGCATGATGCAAACATGGGATCCTACCGTTTCCTGGTGCAACAGTTGAGTGGTTACTTCGAAGGTTGTGAGTTCCGGCATGTTCTCCGGGCTCAGAACGAAGCAGCCGATACATTGTCCAAACTGGGCTCTTCCAGAGATTCAATCCCGCCCGGCATTTCATTGGAGCATCTGAGGAAGCCGTCAATCAAGCCCTCGCCGGAGTCATCTTCCATTTATGTCCCGCTGAGTCCGGAGGATGCAATTCCAATGGAGATAGGTGCCGGAGCCAGGTCAGATAACCCGGGTGAAAGATCATATTGAGCCCCATGTGTGGTTTTGGTAATTAATGACAATCCCTATGGACTAATGGTTGCATTGAGTTATATGTGTAGGACTTGTCCATAGACAATGCTTGAACCATTTGTTGGAGTCAAGGTTGTAAGAAGAAGATTATGTGTTGACCAAGGTGTTATTCAAGGAGTGATCCAAAGATTGGTCTTAAGAGAGTTGAGCTTATGTCAAGTGTGTCTTGAAGAATAAGATTGAGTGAGCTCTCATGTGTATCCTCAAGACACCATCATTATGGAGAAAGAAGATTTGATTCGAGGATTGATCAAGTCAAAGCGCAAGTTCAAGATGAGCAACTAGAAGAGAACATATGCTTGAAGCTTGCCATCTATATTGTGATCATGGATATGTGAAGATATGCTTAAAGAGAGTCTCTTCCATAGTAGAGTATGGGGGAGCAATCCGCAAGACTTCACCAAGCAAGCTCAATCAAGAAAGGTGGTCCAACTTGAGAAGATCAAGATCGTCTTTATCCACCTCAAGTGGAATGCTCAAGGCAAAGGTATGATAGTGTTAGGGTTTCTTTTTTACCGGTCTCATGGTGTTTGTTGTGAGACCGGGTTATAGGATCGGTAGCCGTACTATCAAGAGGGGCTCTCGAGTGAGTAACTTAATTATATCGTTCGAAGAGAGCTCAAACCTTTGCATACTTGGCATCATCTTTCTTGGTTCTTATTTGAGTTTTATCCATGTGAGGTTTTAGAGCTTGTGGTTATTTCCATGACAAGCTCTAGCTCATCAAAAACGGATTTCGCATGAAACTCTTATTGCATTTTTGATGTTTGGAGGTTTTACCGGTTTGCCTTCAAAGAGAGGTCAAACCTTTCATCATTTGGTTCTATACTCCCTTGTTGGACTATGATGTTTCTATGGATGAAGTTGTAGAGCTCATTGTGGTGATTCCAACGAGCCCAAGATCATCGAAAACGGAGTCCGGATGAAAAAGTTATCACCGTTTTCGTATTGCAGTTTCTGCTCGGCGTCACCCAGTAAGGGGGGCGGATATTCCGGCCCAGGGGGGGGCGGATAATCCGGCCTGGGGCCAAAAATTTCGTTCCGAAATTTCTGCTAAGGACCAGAGTCGGCGTCACCCAGTATGGGGGGCGGATAATCCGGCCTGGGGGCCGGATAATCCGCCCCTAAAGTCCTGCAACGGCCATATTTCGTGGGGGGGTATAAATACCCCTTCTTCCACCTTGGGCTGCACACGTTTTTGGGCTCTCTCTCCTCCATTGTTGACTTTGCAAGCTTGCCCTTCCTCCTCCATTCCTCCCATGATTCTTGGATATTTTTGAGGGAAAAGAGAGAGGAGATCTAGATCTATATTTCCACCAATCACTTTCTCCTCTTTGTGAGGGGAACCCATTGAATCTAGATCTTGGAGTTCTTTGTGGATTTCCTTTGTTCTTCCTATCATATCTCTCCATAGCATTAGTTGCTTTGGTAGGATTTGAGTGAGAAGGATTTGAGCACCTTGTGTGCTCTTGCCTATTGCATAAGTTGCATCGGTTTGAGTTCTCCCCGGAGATTCGAGTAAGTGAAAGTTTGTGAGCTTATTACTCTTGGGTTCTTGGAACCCTAGACGGCTTTGTGGCTTTGTGGTGCCTTTGTGGCTATTCTTGGGAGCCTCCAATTAAGTTGTGGATGCGTGCCCCAAGCTTTGTGTAAAGGCCCGGTTCCGCCTTGAGGAACCCCTTAGTGGAAGAGTGAGCTAGGCCTTTGTGGCGCAAGCTCACACCGGAGAATAGGGTGAGGCCTTTGTGGCGTTGGTTAGGCCTTTGTGGCGATACCACACCCCTCCAACGAGACGTACTCCCTTTCAAGGGAGGAACTCGGGAATACATCATCGTCGCCGCGTGCCTCGGTTATTTCTATACCCGAGCTCTTTACTTATGCACTTTACATTGTGATAGCCTTCGTGCTTGAAGTCATATATCTTGCTATCACCTTGTTACTTGTATTGCTTAGCATAAGTTGTTGGTGCACATAGGTGAGCCTAGTTTATTTAGGTTTTATGTGCTTGACAAAATAAACGCTAGTTTAATTCCGCTTTTGTTCAAGCCATTCGTAAAATTTGATATCGCCTATTCACCCCCCCTCTAGGCGACATCTGTGTCCTTTCAATTGGTATCAGAGCCCGGTCTCTCATTTTAGGCTTCACCGCCTTGAGAGCAAAGATGTCGGCTAGGGGATTAGTGCACAATGACACTTTTATATTCGATGGCACAAATTATGATACTTAGAAAATTCACATGCTTAATTATTTTTGGGTCATGGACCCATCTATGGAGCGAATTGTAGATGCGGGTTTTTCTCCTCCAAAGGATACTCAAAATCTATCTTTAGAGGATGAGAAAAACTTGTATCTCAATGCTCAAGCTACTCATGTGATTGTTAATGCTTTGAGCGATGTAGTTACCTTCTCCATCACACCTTTTCGGAGCGCTCATGAGATATGGACAAAGCTTCAAGAAAAATATGGTGTGTCCAAGATTATTGAGGATGATTGTATTCCTTCCACGTCCGGCCGCAATGAACTTTCATCCACTTCACCAAAGTGTGGCAAGACACAAGGTAATGATATGGTGAGTGGTGATGAAACTTGCAATGGTGATAGTATGCTTACTTTTGATGATCCTTCATCTCTATCTCATTGCAATGCTTCATCTTTGGACTTAAACACTTGTAGCCCCATAAATGTTTTACATGCTTGTGTTGATAGTCCTTGCATATCATGTGTAAATTTCTCGAATAAATCTCATGATGATATGCTTGCTTTGTCTTGTTGCCATGATACAAATGCTTCTATTTCCTCTAGTATTTGTGATGCTAACCATATAGAGGAAACCGAAGAGTCTTTGGGCCAAGACAAGGTCTTGAATGGAGCTTCATGTATTTCTTCATCTTCCTTTTCTCACGGTTCCCACATATGCCTTATGGCTAGGTCTTCAAATCATAATGATGTTGAGGACAATGGTGAGGATGAGGAAAATGAAGAAGACTATATTGAGTATTTAAACAAGAAGGGTAAGGTGGTCTTTGATGCTTTGCATAACCATAAAAATGTTTTGCCCAACTTCTTTGAAATCATGAGTTGTGCTATTGAGAGCACAAAACTCATTGAGATGAAGGAAGAACAAATTGATAAAATGTTTTCTCTTGAGCGTGAGTATGCCAATGATATCCATGATTTAAAATATGCTCTAGAGGAAGAGCAAGAGCTTCGGGTTTCTCTTGAGGAGAAGCTTGAATCCATTGAGGAGTCATGTAATGAAATTATTTCTAAACTCACTAAAGAACGTGACCTCGCTCTTGCCAAGTTGTCTTCTCCCATTCATAATGATAATGATGCATGTGCTACTAACTCTACTTCTTGTGAAGCATCTATGTTGAAGGAGAATGTTGAGCTAAGGGCTCAACTTGAATTGCTAACTAGCAAGTATGGGAAATTGGAAGAAATTCATGAAAAGCTATCTAGCTCTAATGAGGATCTTCTAGTGTCCCATGCTCGCCTAAAGTTAGCGCATGAGGCTATATCTACAAAGGTAACATCTTGTGAGCCTCATGTGGGCACTAGCACTATTTCCCAAAATGCAATATTGCCATGTGCTAGTACTAGTAATTCATCCACTCATACTATTTCTACATCTAGTGATGAATTACCCTCCTTGCCTTGTTGCTCTAACAATGTAACTTCTACTTCCACTGGTACTTGTGTTGTCACTAACCATGTAGAGGAAATCAAAGAGCTCAAGGCCCAAGTTACTTTGTTGAAGAAAGACTTGGAAAAACGTCATGAAGGGAAGTCCACACTCAATAAGATCTTGAGTGTGCAAAAATCCCCCAATGACAAGAGTGGACTTGGATTTATCTCTAACAACAAGAAGAAGTCCAAAATATACAAGAAGAAGAAGGGCCAAGAACAAGTCAAGAATTTGGTCAAGATTGTTTGCTTCAAGTGCAAAATTGAAGGGCACCATGTTAGATCTTGCCCTTTGAAGAAAAAGGCACTTAGTGAGAAGCAACAAGGGAAGCGGCCTCAAGTTCAAGCCCTTGCTCAACCTCAAGTTGAAGAAAGGTCACTTCCCAAGAAAAATCAAGCTAATGCTCCCCTTGTGGAGAAATCAAGTGAGAAGAAGGTGAAGAAAAGAACTTGCTACATATGCCATGAGAAGGGTCACCTATCTTCTTCATGCACTAGTGGTAACTCATCCAACCCTATCATAATTGAAGATGCTTATTCACTTTGCAAGGATAAGGTTGGCAATGTGTTTGCCAAATTTGTTGGTGCTCAAAGTGGTGTCAAGAAAAGAACCATTTGGGTTGCCAAACCTATTGTTTCTAACTTCTTAGGACCCAACTTGGTTGGGGACCAACAAGCCATTACTTGAACAATAGGTGTTGTTGGAGGGCATTGGAGACTTGGCTATATCATGAAGAATTAAGGGATCTTCATCAATTATATTTTCTCAAGTCAAGTCATTTGGATTATCTTATTTCTATCATATATCCAATGTTCCTCCTTGCGGTAACATGTATTCAACTTATCTACCTTGAAAGTTACTCGCCCCTTTGCATGTGTTGGGTTTTGTATCTTGCATGTGTTTGTATATGTTGTGCTTCCTACTTGCTTCATTTTGAGTAATCAAGTATGTGCATGTTAGTTTGCACACCATGTACGGTTGTTCTTGTTGAGCCTTTTGCATCTCGTTTTATCTTACTTGGCTCTTGTGAGAGATTATTGGACCATCCCATTTTGGGAGAGTGATATGCTTTGCACCTCACAATCCTAAAAATGTGTGTACATGAGGAATACCACTTAGTGTTGATATTTGAAGATTATCTAGTTTCTATGTGGTATGTCATTCTCATGAGAAATTCAAATTCTATAATGTCCATTAATCATCTTGTTGGGTTTTATTTGCCTCTTGTGAAAAATAAATGTTTTATCACATTATGGGGGAGTAATATGCTTTGTGCATACTACAAACCGATATAATGTGTATATTTGAGGTTGTGTCACATAGTGTTGATATTGTAAATTATCTTGCTTCTATGTGGCATGTTTTCTCAAACAAGTTCCAATTTGCCAAATTGTTTTATTCCTCTTGTTTTGGATCTTGTTTGTAAGATACTTTCTTGGTAGGGTTTTCCTAAAATGTGGAATTCTACATAAAAGTTGGAAAACCATTCGCTTCAAGTTATCCTAATCATTGCCTTGCATGATTGTTTAACTATTTGAGTCTATCAAGAATATCTTCTTTAGCATGGTTTTTAATTCTTATCCTTCTCTGTATGGTTCTTTGTTGTGAAGATGATCTTGGATTTATATGTAAACTACCACCGGGAAATAAATTCAAATACCTCTTGTTCTTGGACAATTGGTACTATATCATGTGGCACATGTATATTGATCATCTTTACATTGGCTATTGCTTTTAATTGCCTTATCTCTAGCCAAAAATGTATTTATTTTAGCTCCCATTGTCTTCCATGACTTTTGTTATTCCATTTGATTTCGTTGAACTTGTTTTGTGTTATTTATATGTAGGTAGATGTGATGATCCCACTTGTGTGCATTTTGTATTCAAATGCAAAATCATAAATAATGCACTAATCTTGGGGGAGCTCTCCTATATTTGTTATAACACACTCTTTGTGCTTATTTCATTTGGTATTGGTTTTTGTTGGAAGACAAATCTTTTCTTTTTGGTACTTAGTGTGCCATCATAAAAAGTGTGGAGAGTTTGGTTTGTTTGTTTGAACCTTGCTCTCTTTGGGAGTTGGTGATCTCATTCCTTATTATTTATTTCTTACTCTTAAAATGAGATATGTCTTTGAGCATGTGTGTTTTAGTTATGCTTTATGTTCATTGGCTTTTGCTTGGTTCACTAGTTGAACTTTGGAGTCAATCTTGTGTTGATTTGATTCTTTGATATAATTTGGACAATGTTTTGTAGCTTCACAATTTGGTGTGCTCACTTGTCCTTCTTGGTGTTTTGTCCAAATTGTATCTCCTTTGGCTCTTGAAAGTCTTGTGCATGCATATTTACTAAATGTATATTGTATGGCATGTTGTTGCTTTCTTTGATCAAATATATAGGAGAAGCTCCATCAAATCCTAAATCGGCTAAGATGTGCATGAAATTCAATTTCATATATATATGCACATATTTATGTGGAGTTTGTCCTATATGTTGTAGTTTCTAACTACTTTGGACCCAATGAGTTTGGGGACCATCTTGTACTTGAACTTTGTTTTAGGTACATGGAGATATATTGGTGCTTGTCTCAATAATAAGGATGAAGTGGTGACTAAATGATAATTTGAGGCAAGCTAGGATTATTGAAGAACTCCTATCTACTACATCCTACCATTATATCTCGGTAACAAGTATCTTTTTTTATGCATACTTCTCTAGTATCCAACCTTGTGTAGGTTGTTTTATGGCATTGAAAATCTTTATTTGCAAATGTTGTGCTTTTTGCAAGGATTCTAGTGAAACCTCTTTTTGCAAATGTGAGCAAGTTGAGATGAGGACATATTATTGGGAACATATAAAAATCATGCTCATGATTCTCCTATCCCATATATGTCAGCTTAGCAATCTTTTTGCATATCAATTCCTCAATAAGCTCACATGTGCAAAATTGATGAAATTGCAAATTTATTTCTTCCATTTGGTATCCTTCATTTTGATACTTGTTGTTTTTATCAAAGCATCCCAACTATCTTCTTTCCCTTGTTGATATTTGTGATGTCTTTGACATGTTGGTGGTTGAAGTTTGTCAATATACAATAAGATAAATTGAGCCTTTGGCCATGCTTTAAAAGCAAAAATCTCATTGGTATATTGCATGCCTTTATTTTGGATATCATGTTCTATTCTTAGTATCTATTTTGTGTGTACATGGTTCTTTGTGATAATTATCTTTGTGATATTGTCTACTTAGAATCTTATACACATGAGAGATGATATCTCATTATTTGATATCTTATTTGAACCTTATGTGTTGGGATGGAATGCTAAGCAACATCATTCATTGAAGACTATGTGGATGCTCTATGCTAATCCTTGTATTAGTCTTATAATATGTTGTGTCATTTCTCTCACACATTCCTTGGTTGAGCCTTTTATACGTTATCCCTTACTTTTTGCTCAACCATTTCTTTGATGCAAGTGTTAAGCTTAATTTCTTCTCTATGATCTCTTGCAAATGGTTGCGCTTTAAATGTTATTGAGGGAGTGAGGATTCCATGTTGTGCAAATTGTATTCAAATACAAACATTCTAATTTTTGCACGTACCTTGGGGAGCTTCCTCATTTCATTTAAAGCACCATTTTGCGGTTAGCATAGTATTTAATTTCACTTGGTATCATTTTGTGTTGAATAATATTGAGGGAGTGATGATTCCATGTGTGTGCACCTTATCTTCAACTCAATAGAATATTTTGTGCACACACCTTGGGGAGCTTCCTCATATTATTTGGAACACCTTTTCGATCTTATCATAATATCTCTATTCAATTTGTTCTTTGGATTGTTTGATTGCTCTCTTCATTTGTTGAAGTTTATCCATCGTGTTATCTTATTTTTTTTGCAATCTTTGATCCTCAATATAGTTTCATTTCCTTCAAAAAATTTGCCTTTGTATATGTGCATGTATTTTCACTCATTTATTTTGGATATGCACACCATTTTGGAGGAACTCTCACTATATTGGCCTTCTAAGCTTTTTTCGCCCATTTTGGCAATGGATGCCAATGGGGGAGAAGTTTCGAGGGTTTAAAGGGAATTGGCTTTTATGCTTTGGTTTGTTCTTAAGCATTTGCCTTGCATGCTTTGCATGGTTGAGTATATAGTGGAAACTCCACCAACAACCTTGGTTGGCAATATATGCAATGAAATCAAGATCATTCACACGTGCATAGATTGTGGGGGAGTTTGCTCTATATATGGTGGTTTTACTAACATCACATACTTTTGTAGTATTTGATGTTAGTATAACCATTTTAGTTCTTTGAATTCATTATATAAACCCTCTCAAAGAGATTGTCATCAATTACCAAAATGGGGGAGATTGAAAGATCATATTGAGCCCCATGTGTGGTTTTGGTAATTAATGACAATCCCTATGGACTAATGGTTGCATTGAGTTATATGTGTAGGACTTGTCCATAGACAATGCTTGAACCATTTGTTGGAGTCAAGGTTGTAAGAAGAAGATTATGTGTTGACCAAGGTGTTATTCAAGGAGTGATCCAAAGATTGGTCTTAAGAGAGTTGAGCTTATGTCAAGTGTGTCTTGAAGAATAAGATTGAGTGAGCTCTCATGTGTATCCTCAAGACACCATCATTATGGAGAAAGAAGATTTGATTCGAGGATTGATCAAGTCAAAGCGCAAGTTCAAGATGAGCAACTAGAAGAGAACATATGCTTGAAGCTTGCCATCTATATTGTGATCATGGATATGTGAAGATATGCTTAAAGAGAGTCTCTTCCATAGTAGAGTATGGGGGAGCAATCCGCAAGACTTCACCAAGCAAGCTCAATCAAGAAAGGTGGTCCAACTTGAGAAGATCAAGATCGTCTTTATCCACCTCAAGTGGAATGCTCAAGGCAAAGGTATGATAGTGTTAGGGTTTCTTTCTTACCGGTCTCATGGTGTTTGTTGTGAGACCGGGTTATAGGATCGGTAGCCGTACTATCAAGAGGGGCTCTCGAGTGAGTAACTTAATTATATCGTTCGAAGAGAGCTCAAACCTTTGCATACTTGGCATCATCTTTCTTGGTTCTTATTTGAGTTTTATCCATGTGAGGTTTTAGAGCTTGTGGTTATTTCCATGACAAGCTCTAGCTCATCAAAAACGGATTTCGCATGAAACTCTTATTGCATTTTTGATGTTTGGAGGTTTTACCGGTTTGCCTTCAAAGAGAGGTCAAACCTTTCATCATTTGGTTTTATACTCCCTTGTTGGACTATGATGTTTCTATGGATGAAGTTGTAGAGCTCGTTGTGGTGATTCCGACGAGCCCAAGATCATCGAAAACGGAGTCCGGATGAAAAAGTTATCACCGTTTTCGTATTGCAGTTTCTGCTCGGCGTCACCCAGTAAGGGGGGCGGATATTCCGGCCCAGGGGGGGCGGATAATCCGGCCTGGGGGCGAAAATTTCGTTCCGAAATTTCTGCTAAGGACCAGAGTCGGCGTCACCCAGTATGGGGGGCGGATAATCCGGCCTGGGGGCCGGATAATCCGCCCCTAAAGTCCTGCAACGGCCATATTTCGTGGGGGGGGTATAAATACCCCTTCTTCCACCTTGGGCTGCACACGTTTTTGGGCTCTCTCTCCTCCATTGTTGACTTTGCAAGCTTGCCCTTCCTCCTCCATTCCTCCCATGATTCTTGGATATTTTTGAGGGAAAAGAGAGAGGAGATCTAGATCTATATTTCCACCAATCACTTTCTCCTCTTTGTGAGGGGAACCCATTGAATCTAGATCTTGGAGTTCTTTGTGGATTTCCTTTGTTCTTCCTATCATATCTCTCCATAGCATTAGTTGCTTTGGTAGGATTTGAGTGAGAAGGATTTGAGCACCTTGTGTGCTCTTTCCTATTGCATAAGTTGCATCGGTTTGAGTTCTCCCCGGAGATTCGAGTAAGTGAAAGTTTGTGAGCTTATTACTCTTGGGTTCTTGGAACCCTAGACGGCTTTGTGGCTTTGTGGTGCCTTTGTGGCTATTCTTGGGAGCCTCCAATTAAGTTGTGGATGCGTGCCCCAAGCTTTGTGTAAAGGCCCGGTTCCGCCTTGAGGAACCCCTTAGTGGAAGAGTGAGCTAGGCCTTTGTGGCGCAAGCTCACACCGGAGAATAGGGTGAGGCCTTTGTGGCGTTGGTTAGGCCTTTGTGGCGATACCACACCCCTCTAACGAGACGTACTCCCTTTCAAGGGAGGAACTCGGGAATACATCATCGTCTCCGCGTGCCTCGGTTATTTCTATACCCGAGCTCTTTACTTATGCACTTTACATTGTGATAGCCTTCGTGCTTGAAGTCATATATCTTGCTATCACCTTGTTACTTGTATTGCTTAGCATAAGTTGTTGGTGCACATAGGTGAGCCTAGTTTATTTAGGTTTTATGTGCTTGACAAAATAAACGCTAGTTTAATTCCGCTTTTGTTCAAGCCATTCGTAAAATTTGATATCGCCTATTCACCCCCCCCTCTAGGCGACATCTGTGTCCTTTCACCGGGGACTATTTTCTCAGTCCCGGGGACTGGGCCGACATATGCGGTGAGTGCAGTATTCCGGAACAGAAATAGGGGCAAGGGTAAAGTGTACCAAGAGGTTGTGCCGGTATACCCAGGGACTGCTCCGGCATACCCGGGGACTGATCCCTCAGTCCCGGGGACTTCGCAGCCCATGGAGATCGATTATGTGTCGGTCGAAATGATGGAGATAGATCAGGCAGTGTTCACTGTCAGGGAAGTGCCCTCATGGGCACGTCCTATCATGGATTTCTTGGTGGATGGTCAAGTGCCGGCGGATGAAGCCGAGGCACGCCGGGTTGCAAGGAGATCCAAAGGATATACCATCATAAACAAGGAAATATACAAAAGAAGTGTCACCGGAGTATTGCAGAGATGTGTCGAATCTGCGGAAGGCCTGGAGATGCTCCGGGAAATCCATCAGGGGGAGTGTGGTCACCACGCTTCATCCAGAGCATTGGTGGCAAAGGTATTCCGGCATGGCTTCTATTGGCCGACGGCACTGCAAGAAGCAGAAGATTTGGTCCGGAAATGCAATGGGTGTCAAAGATATGCCCACCAGATTCATCAGCCGGCATCTGCCTTGAAGACTATCCTGATAACCTGGCCCTTTGCTGTTTGGGGCCTGGATATGGTCGGGGCTTTTAAGCCGGCCAGAGGAAAGATGACCCATATCTTGGTCATGGTGGACAAGTTCACCAAGTGGATTGAAGTAAGGCCCATAAGCAAGTGTGATGGACACACAACAGTGAAATTACTAAAAGATATAATCTTGAGATATGGTGTTCCCCATGGCATCATCACTGACAATGGGTCGAACTTTGCACAAGGGCCATTTGCCAGATTTTGTGAGGAAGTGGGAATCCGGCTGGACATTGCGTCGGTCGCTCACCCTTGTACCAATGGCCAAGTAGAGAGGTCAAATGGACTAGTGTTGTCCGGCATAAAACCTCGGCTGATAGAGCCACTGGAGAAAACGCCGGGATGCTGGCTAGATGAATTGCCAGCAGTGCTTTGGAGTTTAAGGACAACTCCGAATAGGTCAATAGGCTATACACCATTTTTCCTGGTGTATGGAGCAGAAGCTGTGCTTCCAACAGATGTAATACATGATGCACCAAGAGTAGTGCTATATACTGAGGAAGAGGCTAAAGAAGCCAGGGAAAACGATGTTGATCTGCTAGAGGAAGCAAGGGAAATAACTCTGTCAAGAATAGCAGTATATCAGCAAAACCTCAGACGCTATCATGCGCAGAAGGTGATTCCAAGGAGATTCCAAGAGGGAGATCTAGTACTCCGGCTAAGGCAAGGCACAGAGGGCCGGCATAAGTTAACTCCTCCATGGGAAGGGCCATTCATTGTGAGCAGAGCTCTGCACAATGATGCCTATTATCTTATAGATGCGCAGGCCCCCAAGAAGGACAAGGCGGACAGGTCCGGAGAAGAAACCAAGAGACCATGGAACATAGCTCTACTCCGCCCCTTTCACTCCTGAGCAACATAATGTATGTATTTTCATATTTCGCTTTGTGTGCCGGCACTTTATGCCGGCACAAGACTAATGAATGAAATGTCGGCATCCCGAAGAGATCGGGCACTGCCTCCGAGATATATCGTTGTTTATTTTCAGTTTTTGTATATATGCCGGCTGGCTTGATTTGAATGTTTCCTATGCCGGCTAGTAGTGTGTCGGCACCAAAGGCCACTCTTCGACTCAGCTGCTGTCCGAAACCCGGCTTCATGGCTAGCAAGAGTAGATGCCGGAGATTGTCTACACATGGAAAACGGCTAAGGAAATATAGAGCAAGCGAACCGACATTTATGTTACTGCTAAGTTTAAAACTTGAAATGTCAGATGATTTGAAGTCTAAGTTTCAAAGTTAAAGTACTGTATGTTTAATGAAGCAACCTTGAGACTCATACGTCGAAAGCCAAAAAAGGTAGACAAGTAGCCAAGGTTGTGAAGTTGAGGAAACAGGAAAACAAACTCGGTGACTTAGCCAAAAGATGATTCGGCATTCATAAACAAGCAAATCAAGTTAAAACTTGTTCGGCTAGCAAACTTAAGGGAAATAGAGTATATATTACATCTGCACCCGGCATACCGGGGATCTGATAAAGCTTAAAGTTTTTGGTACGGCAAAGTTAAGAAGCAGGGGCAGAAGCAGAGCCGCCGGCTGGTGGAGCTGTAGCCGTGGAGATGTCGGCTTCAGGAGTGTCGGACCCAGCAGATGGTATGGAGCCATCCCCTCCGCCCGGGGCAGATCCCTGTTCCGGAGCGTCTATGCCGGCCTCTTCAGCTTCCTCTTCATCTTGGCTCGAGTCGGAGCCCTCAGCGTCGGCAGATGCCTTGGCGTCGTCCTTCTTCTCCGGTTCGCGGATGTCCCAGACAAAAGCATCGGTGTCGGCATAGTCCACATAACTGTGGGCCAGTTCCCGCCGACGCCGGATGTGTTCCGGATCCGTGGTCCAGATAGATCCTTCGCGCACAATGCGCAAAGTCTCCAGATCAGCTTTTTCGTACCAAGAGAGGAAATAGGTGAGAGCTTCATCAGCTCCCACCCGGGCGCCAGAATCCTGCCATTCCCGGAGGCGAACCTTGGCGAGCTGCAGATCATTGCCGAGGTCGACAGGGTCGGTGGGCGTCCTTTGCCCCGGCCAGAGGGCAGAGTATGCCTCCTGGGCGCCAAGAAAAAGTTCTTCCGTGAAGAAGGTCATGGCGTTCTTCCGGGATTGCAGGGCCAACAGCTGTTCCGACATGTCCCAATTGGCCAAGTCAACCGGAACACCCCGGCTCTCTCGATCCAACTGCAGAGCCCTCTCAACGTCTTCGACGGAAGCGGGAAACATGTCTGAGAAATAGAAGTAAGGTTAGCAAAAGGGGTATATGCCGGAAAGGATCATCATATCCCGGGCAGGATAAGGAAAAAGGATTTGAAGCTTACTGGCGAGGTCGGCATTGAGCTGTGCAACTGTAACTTCCCATTTTGTCGCTTGCTCCTTCAAGCTAGACAGTTCGGCATGGGCGTTGGAGGCATCAGTCTTGGAGGTGACAAGCAGCTCCTGGGCTTTTTTGAGTTGGCCCTCCCTCTGCTCCTTCTCCTCCAGAAGCTCGGCAATCCGGCCCTTCAACTGCTCTATCTCGACCTTGTGAGCGGCATCCCGGTCGTCCAGTTGCTTGGCCACATCCACTGAGGGCGTACAATCCTGGTGGCGTGCCTCTAGTGCAGCTTTATCATCTGAAAAGATTTGAAGTCGAGATAATGGGAAGATAGAAAATAGTGACAAGAGATAAAGGATTTGAAGTATAAAGTGCCTATTTGGGTGACAGCATGATCCGGCATACCTGTCAGCTCCTTCACCCTCTTGACAAGCTCGGTGACTTAGGCTTCGGCACCAGCTGCAGAATGACGGTAAAAGATTATGTGCTGACATATTAAGGTGTGTTGGCAAAAGGTGTATGGAGAAAAAAAAAGATGGCTAGTCATCCGGTATATAAGGATATATCAGCAGAGGTTACCTTTCTGGGACAGTTCAAGCCGGAGCTTGCTATGCGCATCTGACAACTTCCGGTGCTCGCACACCAAGTCGTGGAACATGTCAGCGCGTGTGTTGTTCATGCGCTGCAAAAGTGTTAGGATTTGAAAGGTTATGAGAAAAGTCTAGCATGCCAGTACAGTTGAAGATTATGCGAAGTATTCATGCTGTTGAAGACTTGGCACAGGTGCTACGCACCTATCCCGGCCCTCGGTGACTAGGATTTGAAGCTCGAATCGAGCTTATATCTCGGTCAAGTGGATTTGAAAAATAACTAAGATGTGAAATAGATAAAGACCCGGCACAGGTGCTGCGCACCTATCCCGGCTCTCGGTGACTGGGATTTGAAGCTCGGATCGAGCTCATATGTCGGCAGTTAATTTGAGAGCAGGTAACTAAAAAAGTATTGGAAAATCCTGGATGTCCGTATCCCGGACAGCCGACATTTTCGGGGACTGGGGATATACGTGGAAAGGACTTACGTTGGTGGCATCGGCCACGAGGTGAAGTCTTTGCTGGAGGCTGAGGAGCTCGCAGGCGATAGGAATGGGCTTCGCGGCCAGGATGTCAGATGGATTGCCAGTGGCCGAGGCTTCGGCCAACTTCTTGCTCCTGGAGTCCGCAGTGTCCATACTGTTGGCGTCATTCCACCTGACGCAGCGCTCCTTAAGAGACCCAAGGCTCTGGTCACTTTTCGTCACCAGGGAGACGCGGCCCTCAAGTTCTGGCGTGTCGAAGAAGCTGGGCCGGTAGCCAGGCCGGGATGCTGCCCTGCCAAGATGCAGGGCCAGGGCAGAACTGGGCCAGGATGCTGCTTTAGAAGGAGCAGTGGCGGCGGATGGTGTGCCGGACTTGGTCGGCTGGATCTTGAGAGTGCCGGACTTGACCGGGGTAGAGGTCTTGTCCGGGATGGAGGTCTTGGCCGGGGCAGCGGTCTTGGCTGGTGCTGGAGTCTTCTCAGCCGAGGGAGTCTTGGGCGCGGGTTGTTCCGGCGCGGCCGGTGCAGCTTGGCCAGCAGAGGCAGGTTCCGGAGTAGTCCGGACTTCCGGCACTGCAGGGCCTTTTCCTTTGATATCTATGCCGGCGCTCTTGGTGCTTGCGCCGGCATCTTCAGTTGTCCCGGCGCCGCTGGTGGGCGCGCCGGAGTCGGGGGCATCTTGTTGGGCTCCTGTGTCCATGTGGACATCAGAAGCCGAAGGTTCCTGTTGAGCCCCCGAGTCCATGTGGACGTCGGGGGCAGAGTAATCTTGTTCCGGCGGAGGATCATCCTTCGCCGGGGAGGTGGTCTTGTCAGGCGCAGGCGAAGATGCCGGTGCCGGTGAAGTAGTATGGCTTGCTGAAGGTATGTCGGGGGTGGCAGTGGCCGCCGGCTTCTCAATGTTAGGGCTGGCACTTGAGCTGGAAACATGTTCCGGCGCAAGAGGAGCCCTGAATGAGAGAAAAGCACCAAGTTAGTAATCAAAGAAGAAAGTATGTCGGAAACAATGTGAAGAAAAGAAACTTACCCCGAGGCTACATGCCTCTGTTTCTTCGGAATAGGCACGCCAACCTTCTGCCTCTTCTGTTGCTGAGGTGTGTCGAGCTGGGGCTTCACGCCTCGCTTCCGGCCGGCACGTCCGCCGGTGGAAGGAGGTCCCTGGTTCAGAGGGGCGGCATCGACAACCATGTCGTCCGGGATAGCTGAGGACGGCATTGGAAAGGCGTAAGCAACAGGTGTTTCTGGAAAAGCATAAGCAAGAGGTGTCGGGCAGATAAACATCTGGCAGTCTTCATCGGAATCATCGTCACTCCAGTCTTGAGTGAAATGCCGGGATGAAGAGGCCTTACCCGCGGCAGAGGCAGCACGGGTGTTCCGGGGCAGCTTGTCCCAATGATCCGGATCTTCAACATCCGCAGCAGTGCGGTCTGCCGCGATCTGGATCCGGGAGTTCTCCATACTCTGGAAGCTGAACTTCTGCATAATGCAAAGTAAATGGGTTAGAAGCAAGAAATATGCCAGTACAAGAAGTATGTCGGATCAAGCATTATAAGTATGTCGGCAAATAACAATATCTCGGGCCATGCATGATAAGTGTCTATATGCCAGACATGAGAGTATGTATCGGCCAAAGTATTTACCGTTGGGGCGGGCCGATCCCGGCTATATGGTTCAAGTCCCCAGGCAAAGGTGGCTTGAGAGGACTTGCAGACGTCCTTGATCCGCCGCAGAATGTCGGCCGGAGTTAGCTCGTGTGTAGAATGCCGGGTGGGGTCCATGGACCCGCTCATCTGGCAGATTTTGTGTGACCGGCGCTGCAGAGGAGAGACGCGCCGGCTGATAAAGCATGCCACTAGATCTTGAGGGGTAAGGCCGGCATCCCGAAGCTCGCCCTTAACCCGGTGGAGAGCATTCACCGGCATCACCGAGTTCTTCGGGTTGTAGGTCCAATTCTTCATAGCCAAGGGTGGCTCATCCACAAATGGCGGCAGGTTGAGCAGATCCACGTCGGTGGTGTTCTTGACGTAGAAGAAGCTTTTCTGCCACTTCTTGCAAGACTCGAGGAGTTCCACCTTGGGGAAGTCCGAGCCCTTCCGGGACATGATGGTGGCCGCGCCACAAAGGGTCATGGGGCGGTCCTTCTTCTCCTGGGCCGTCTCCAGCGGGTCATCCTTGCTCCGGGGCGGCTCTTGGATGACTTGCTTCCGTAGTTGGAAGTACTTCGCCCAGGCTTGGGAGAAGGGCTCTATGCCGGCGAAGCCTTCGCAGAATGCGGCGAAGGCAGAGAGGATCATCACCGCGTTCGCCGGGATATGGTGAGGCTGTAGGTCGTAGGTGTCGAGGAAGTCCCAGAAGAAGTCCGACGCCGGCAGACCGAAACCCCGCTCGAAGTGGGCAATGAAGACTACTCGTTCGCCGGGTTCAGGTGCCGGCGCAGTCTCTCCCGCCGGTAGCCGGCATGCAACACCCTCCGGCACTCTCCTGGTGGAGGTGATCCAGGATATGTCGGCCGGGGTAACCTCCGACCCCTCCCAGCCGGAGCGTCCTTGGACCCGGGCCGAGTTATCTTCCTCTGAGGCCGAGGTACCCGTCATGCTTGAGGAAGCCATCTTGATGGCCGGAACAAGGCGTGAGAGCCGGAGTCCCGTGATGTTAATCCTATCAAGGCCAGAGAAAAGAGGGAGGTTAGTCTCTCCGGCATATCACTCTCCCAGAAGTTAGCAGGAAAAGGGGATCTACCATCGCAGTTAAAATCAAAAACAAACATGGGTAAAACTTCTGAGGAAGAACACCAGTGAAGTGCTAAGGAACATTGCTAGCAATGCTAATCAATCCGAGGGATATCAAGCAAAGGAACTATCGCAGATCCAAGCCAGTAGGGTTACCATTGCTAAGCTACAGAAGAGCATGGGAAAGGAAGAACAGAGAAGGAGAAGCTCACCGGAGCTTGGCCGGCGGAGGTGGAACAGCGGCGGCGAACGTGCAGAAGAAGTTCCGATCTCCCAGCAACGTCGCTGAGGAAAGAGGCGGCGGCGGCGTCGTCGACAAAGATGTCGGGCGTCGTCGAGCGACGGCGTCGGCGTGGAGCAGATCGACGGCGGAGCAGGTTCTTTGTTCCGTGGTCCGGCGGTGAAGCGCAGGAGGCAGAGGGACAGAGGAAGAAGATGACGGTGTGGGGTAAAAAGGAGAAGTTTACCCCCGCCGCCCTATTTATATATCCCCGGGTAAGGGTCGTGGGGGTGGTAGTGCTCCACTACCCCGACTGTTTCCGCGGTGAGTCGCCACGTGGCGGCACGGAGTGGGGCGGCGGCTACTGTAACCGTGCCACTAGGCAATGATGGCGGGGAGTAAGTGCACTGTGAACCGTCACATCGTGTGACCGTTCGAGGTGGCAGGGAAGTTGCCAGTTTCGATGCAAACCGTCAGGCTTGGCTTCTCAAGGAAGTCTCATCGATATGTCGGCATAACTGCCCGAAGAATAAGTTCCGTCCGGAGTACCCTCAGGGCCGGCCGGATTCACTTTTGGAGAAGGAACAGTGGCCGGTATATGCGTGGATGTCCCGGCATATAGTCTGATCGTCGGGATATAATGGAGAGCCGGGGTATAACGAAAAGTTGATATGTTGAACCTGTCAAGGCTCCACAGTTATGACTGGGGAACCTCGGCAGCTTCGGGGACTAGTGTCGGGGGGATGACCCCCGGTAGGGTCAAGAGACTAGAAAGATACAGGGACTATGGTTGACTTTATGCCAGATTATCAAGGAAGGGCCTGGCCGGATTATAACAGCATCGGTCAGGCCGGCATATATGTGTATCCTGGCTAATGTCCGGATATACCGGTATAACCGGAATACTTATTGAGGAATGCCGGCATATACCTAGATATGCCGGCCTAACTTATATGTTATATCGTGCAGGAGCAGGGGAGGCCGGATTACCCGACCTTCATAGGTCGTTGGTCCGGCATATAGGTCCAGGATATGGCCAACGGTCATATCCGGGATACATAAGTCAACTAAGGTGTCCTATCCCAACAATCAAGGAGGGATTCTGCCAAGCATGGAGAGGTATCATGTTGACAGGGTGCACTGTGGTGGTCTACCTACCATCATTGTGCACAAGTACAACCCTTACCTCACAGAGGTAAGGTCACAGTTCAAGAGGTACAAGGTACAGGGATGTGGAGTCCCATCGAGAGCAATCAGGGAGAAAGTCAAGGGTCTCTGCCTTCGTCAGCAGTTCCTATTTGGAGTGTAGTTGGTGTCTTCTGGTCTCTTGTGACCGTTGTAACCCTGGCCACCACTATATAAGGTGGCACAGGGAGTGATACGTCTCAAACGTATCTATAATTTTTGATGCTCCATGCTTTGTTTTACACCATTTGCCTATTGTTTCGTTACACTTAGTGGAATTTTTATACGCTTTCCGGAACTAACCTATTAACGAAGTGCCACAGTGCCAGTTCCCTGTTTTCTGCTGTTTTTGTGTTTCAGAAGTGATACACAGGAAATATTCTCCGAATTGGACGAAACAAGTTCCTGAAGTCATATTTCATCGGGGAGCTCCCAAATATCCGAAGACCTGACGGAGGGGGGCCACGAGGCCCCCACACACAGGGGCGGCGCGGCCTAGCCCCTGGCCGCGCCAGCCCCATGTGAGGCCCCGTGGCTCCACCTCTGACAGCCCCCTTTCGCCTACATATACCCCCTGACGAGAAAAACCTAAGGGCCAGATCAGTTTTCCAGAATACATCGCGATCCGCCGCCGCCGTCGACCCGAAGATCGGGAGGGTCCAGAAGCTCTTCCCGGCACCCTGCCGGAGAGGGGAATCGCCACCGGAGGTCTCCTTCATCGCCATGATTGCCTCCGGAGCGATGAGTGAGTAGTCTACCTTGGACTATGGGTCCATAGCAGTAGCTAGATGGTTGTCTTCTCCACCATGTGCTTCATGTTTAGATCTCATGAGCTGCCCTACATGATTGAGATCACCGTTATGTAATACTATGATGTTGGTTTGTTGGGATCCGATGAATATTGGTGTTTATGATTAAGTTGCTGCACTGAATTTTATCTTATATTATCTCTATGATGTTTATGATCTTGCATGCTCTCCGTTGTTAGTGGCTATCTTGGCCGAGTAGTTGCTAGTGACTCCAAGAGGGGGTATTTATGCTCGATAGTGGGTTCATGCCTCTATTTCACCTGGGGGAGTGACAGAAACCTCTAAGGTGGTAGATGTGCTGTTGCTACTAGGGAGAAAACAACATTCATATGCTCGAGGGCATATGCTTTGTTTACATTACACACTTTGCTTAATGCAATTATCTGTTGTTCGCAACTTAATACTTCTAGGGTGTTCGGATGATATCCCCGGGGGTGGATTATTAGTCATAGATGCAGTTGGATGGCGGTCTATGTATTTTGTTGTAATGCCCAGAGTGAATCTCATAGTGATCTTCTTGACATATCACGTTATCTTTATTCTATCAATTGCCCAACTGTAATTCGTTTACCCAGCATGTTATTTATCTATGGAGAGACACCACTAGTGAACTGTGGACCCCGGTCCTATTTTAATCATATTGCAATCAGCTGTTTACTATTCCCGCACTGTTTACTTTACTAGCATATTACTACTGTTTTCCACTCGATACGCTCATAACCTTTGTTTCAAGCAAACCGGTGAGATTGACAACCTCATCGCAAGTTGGGAACAAAGTATTTGTCTGTGTGTGTGCAGGTTCCACAAACACCTTCAGTCGTCACCGTCTCCCTTCTCCTGATCGATAAACCTTGGTTTCATAACTGAGGGAAAACTTGCCGCTGCACTCATCATACTTTCCTCTTGGGGTTCCCAACGGGCTGGTCATTCACCACGCACAAGGACGCCTGCTTTCACCAGTCAGCAGCACTTTTTCTGGCGCCGTTGCCGAGGAAGGAAGAGAAGACTTCTGCGAGGGGAGTTCTTCGCACACACATTCTTTACTTTGTTATTGTTTTGCTTTACTTTATTTTATTTTACCTGCATTGCTTTATATCAAAAACCCAAAAAAAATTAGAATCCTTGGTAGTTGTTTTTACTTGTTTACTTTCGTTTTGCTGAAATGGGTACTCCTGAAAACACCAAGTTGTGTGACTTTGCTAGCACAAACAATAGTGATTTTATCTGCACTCCTATTGCACCACCTGTTCCTGCTACCACTTTTTATGAGATCAAGCCTGCTTTATTGAACCTTGTTATGAAAGAGCAATTTTCTGGTGCTAGTACTGAAGATGCTGCAGCTCATCTCAACAATTTTGTTGAGCTATGTGAGATGCAGAAATATAAGGATGTTGATAGTGATATTATTAAGCTCAAGTTGTTTCCTTTTTCTTTGAGAGGAAAGGCTAAAGATTGGTTGCTGTCTTTGACTAAGAATAGTATTGATTCATGGGCTAAGTGTAAGGATGCTTTTATTGGTAGATATTATCCTCCTGCTAAGATTATATCGTTGCGTAGCAATATTATGAAGTTTACTCAGTTTGATAATGAACATGTTGCTCAAGCTTGGGAAAGAATGAAATCTATGATAAAGAATTGCCCCACTCATGGACTGACTACTTGGATGATTATCCAAACTTTTTATGCAGGACTGAATTTTTCTTCAAGGAACCTACTTGATTCAGCTGCTGGAGGCACTTTTATGTCCCTTACATTGGGCGCCGCATCAAAGCTACTCGACAACATGATGGTAAATTATTCCGAATGGCACACTGAGAGAGCTCCGCAAGGTAAGAAGGTAAATTCTGTTGAGGAAACCTCTTCCTTGAGTGATAAGATTGATACAATTATGGCTATGCTTGCTAATGATAGGACTCATGTTGATCCTAATAATGTTCCTTTGGCCTCTCTGGTTGCTCAAGAAGAGCAAGTTGATGTGAATTTCATTAGAAACAACAATTTTAATAACAATGCTTATAGGAACAATTTTGCTAGTAACAATTATAGGCCGTATCCTTCTACCAATGGTAATGGTTATGGTAACTCTTATGGTAATTCCTACAACAACACTAGGGCCGCGCCCTCCGAGCTTGAGGTAATGCTCAAGGACTTCATCGGTAAGCAAACTGCTTTTAATAAGTCTGTTGAGGAAAAGTTAGGCAAAATTGATGCTCTTGCTTCTAAAGTTGATAGCCTTGCTCATGATGTTGAACTTCTGAAATTAAAGGTGTTTCCTAATGATGTGAATGTGAACAATATTGTTGCTGCCGCTAATGCTACCCAAGTTAGAATTGATGAAAATATTAGATTGTTAGCGGAATTGCATGCCAGGTGGGAAAGAGAAGATGAGATGGCTAGAGAGATGAAGGTATGTACTATTACTACCTCTAATGATGTTGCTCCTACTGATAGCAACCCTCTTACTTTGATTGGTGTAGAGAAAACTCCCACTCCTTGTGCTTAAAAGCCTAAAACTGCCAAAACTTTTTCTCAAAAGAGTGCTGAAATTTTTCGGAGTGTGGGAGATGATAGCTCTATTTATTTTAATGATTTTGATGTTGATGGCTGCAATATATCTGAAGTTATTTTGTTCTTGCAAAAGCTTGCTTTGACTCCTAATGCTAGTTCTTTAAATATTGCTTTTACCAAGCATATTACCAATGCTCTTATAAAGATTAGGGATGAAAAGTTGAAGCAAAAAGCCTCTGTTCCCAAGAAGTTAGAAGATGGTTGGGAACCCATCATTGATATGCATGTTAATGGTTATGATTGCCATGCTTTATGTGATCTAGGTGCTAGTATTTCTATTATGCCTAGAAAGATTTATGACATGCTTGATTTACCACCACTAGAAAAGTGTTATTTTGATGTTCCTATCGCTGATGTTGCTAAGAAGAAACCTTTGGGGAGGATTAATGATGTTCTTATTGTGGTTAACAATAACCTTGTTCCCGTTGATTTTCTTGTTATGGACGTTGAATGCCATGCTTCATGTCCTATTATTTTGGGAAGACCCTTTCTTCGAACTGTAGGTGCTATCATTGATATGAGGGAAGGCACTATCAAGTATCAATTCCCACTAAAGAAAGGTATGGAACACTTCCCTAGGAAAAGAAAGAAATTGCTTTTTGACTCTATTCTTAGAGCAAATTATGAGCTTGATGCTTCATCACTTGATATTACTTGATTCGCAATTTTCTGCGCCTAGCTCAAAGGCGTTAAAGAAAAGCACTCTTGGGAGATAACCCATTGTTTACTTTCAGTACTTTTTCTTTTATTTGAGTCTTAGAAGTCATTACTACTGTAATGACCGCTCTTTATCTTGTTTATTTCGTTTTTGTGCCAAGAGAAGCCTCTAATTTAAGTGAGGTAAAGATTTGGGGTTATTGCTGTCCTGAAACTGTTTTCGGTGCTGCACTGTAAAAATTCGTGAAAATTCTCTGTTTATCTTTTGGACCTGCGATTTCTTGTGCTTATGCCCCAGGTTATATCCAAACTTTTCTTAGTTGAACACTTTTTGATTTGAGCAACAGAAAATCCCTCAAAAATTCGTCCATTATCAGCTGTCCAGTTTTGACAGATTTCTGCCAATATTTGTTTTTGCCACTTTATCGCTTTCTTTCGAGTTCTTTTTGATCATGGAACTCTTGTGGAAGTTGCTACAGTAGTATATACTTTATATGTGGTGGTTTTGGGTTGAAACCTGAAGCTAAAAGAGGATGAATATATTTTATGCTTACACTAATGTTGCTAATAGAATTGTGTTTAGTTTTGTATGAAGGAAGTTTTCAAGTGTAGGGATTGGAGAATGATGAGATGAGTTGAAGAATGGACAAAAGCTCAAGCTTGGGGATGCCCAGCACCCCAAGAAATATCCAAGAAGTACAAGCGTCAAAGCTTGGGGATGCCCCCGAGGCACCCCTTCTTCATCGGCAAAAATCAGGTCACCTTTCAAAACACTATATTTTTATTGTTTCATGCACTATTTGTTTTTCTTGGAGCGTCAGTTGTTTTAGTTTTCTTAGTTTGTTTAGTTTGTTTGTTTGCTGCAATAAATGGTTGGACCCCAACAAATTTCCTTTGGAGGAGATGTACTCGTTTTCATTTGCAAAGAATGCTCTAGTTTTCACTCTTATTAATCGAGCATTCTAGTTTTTCTGCTACTGCTTTTGGTTTTCATTTTCGCCTTGATATGCATTCAGATCTTGTCATATCTTTTCATCAAGGTGCATTTTTGCCTCTGAACTTTATTGGTTTTCATCAAAAGAGGTTGTTTTAAAAATTTCAAATGGTGTTGGAAAAGAGAAAAAGCTTTGTGCAAAATAGTGGTACAAGAAGGAGCTTGTGTAGACTGCGGCTTAGGCTTTTTCATGTCATGCTAGATGTCTTTTTGATAGTATGCTTAGTGGTTTTGCTGTAGCATGACTTGTCTCAAATAACTGAGATTGCTTAATGAGCCTTTGAAAAAATCATGCGTTGTTTTTATTATATGGAAGCATTATTTTGGTTTTCTCCTTGATGCTTTATTTGGGTTGACTTGGCGCATGCTCACACATGTTAGACTCTTCCAAAGTCGCCATTAGCCTTCATGATCATTTAGTTTTTGACTTTTGATGCCATCGTATGCTTCTTTTAATGTCGCTTTGTCGCTTTGCATGATTATGGCCATTATTGCTCTCTTAGTCGGTCGCTCCCAGTCTTTTGCTAGCCCTCGCCTTGTAGTGAGTATGAGCTCTACTCGTGCATCCAACTCCTAAAAGCCAAAGTTTTCCATTGTGTCCACCATACATACCTACTAGCAATTTGCTATTCCAAGTAAATTTGACTTGCTTTTATATTCTCTTCAAATTAAACTCTTACCAGTGTTATGCGAAATTCGGTCAGTAAAGCTCTCACGAACCGGAAGGCACACTTTACTTTTTCCTGTTCTAAAAATTTGACATTGTGGTCTTTTATGCTGAGTTGTTATGCTTGCAAGTTGTAAGTTGGATTCTAGCCCAACCATGCCGTCATGGGGCAAGCTTTCAACATTGCACTTCCTATTTGAGTTGATATTGTGATCTTTTGTTTATGGATGCCCGCTGTGTGAAATGAATTGGGAATCTTGTGAGGATCATGGAGTTTTTATATGTGTTAGGGAAACGCCGGGCCGCCAATCTAAGCCATATAATTCATGGTGGAAATTTGCAGCATACCCATGGTGAACATTCGACGACGCATCTCACAATAAAAAGCTAAACAATATAGCAAAGGGTCGTGGGGGTGGTAGTGCTCCACTACCCCGACTGTTTCCGCGGGTAAGGGTCGTGGGGGTGGTAGTGCTCCACTACCCCGACTGTTTCCGCGGTGAGTCGCCACGTGGCGGCACGGAGTGGGGCGGCGGCTACTGTAACCGTGCCACTAGGCAATGATGGCGGGGAGTAAGTGCAATGTGAACCGTCACATCGTGTGACCGTTCGAGGTGGCAGGGAAGTTGCCAGTTTCGATGCAAACCGTCAGGCTTGGCTTCTCAAGGAAGTCTCATCGATATGTCGGCATAACTGCCCGAAGAATAAGTTCCGTCCGGAGTACCCTCAGGGCCGGCCGGATTCACTTTTGGAGAAGGAACAGTGGCCGGTATATGCGTGGATGTCCCGGCATATAGTCTGATCGTCGGGATATAATGGAGAGCCGGGGTATAACGAAAAGTTGATATGTTGAACTGTCAGGCTCCACAGTCAGTTATGACTGGGGAACCTCGGCAGCTTCGGGGACTAGTGTCGGGGGGATGACCCCCGGTAGGGTCAAGAGACTAGAAAGATACAGGGACTATGGTTGACTTTATGCCAGATTATCAAGGAAGGGCCTGGCCGGATTATAACAGCATCGGTCAGGCCGGCATATATGTGTATCCTGGCTAATGTCCGGATATACCGGTATAACCGGAATACTTATTGAGGAATGCCGGCATATACCTAGATATGCCGGCCTAACTTATATGTTATATCGTGCAGGAGCAGGGGAGGCCGGATTACCCGACCTTCATAGGTCGTTGGTCCGGCATATAGGTCCAGGATATGGCCAACGGTCATATCCGGGATACATAAGTCACTAAGGTGTCCTATCCCAACAATCAAGGAGGGATTCTGCCAAGCATGGAGAGGTATCATGTTGACAGGGTGCACTGTGGTGGTCTACCTACCATCACTGTGCACAAGTACAGCCCTTACCTCACAGAGGTAAGGTCACAGTTCAAGAGGTACAAGGTACAGGGATGTGGAGTCCCATCGAGAGCAATCAGGGAGAAAGTCAAGGGTCTCTGCCTTCGTCAGCAGTTCCTATTTGGAGTGTAGTTGGTGTCTTCTGGTCTCTTGTGACCGTTGTAACCCTGGCCACCACTATATAAGCGTGGCAGGGAGTGATACGTCTCAAACGTATCTATAATTTTTGATGCTCCATGCTTTGTTTTACACCATTTGCCTATTGTTTCGTTACACTTAGTGGCATTTTTATACGCTTTTCTGGAACTAACCTATTAACGAAGTGCCACAGTGCCAGTTCCTGTTTTCTGCTGTTTTTGTGTTTCAGAAGTGATACACAGGAAATATTCTCCGAATTGGACGAAACAAGTTCCTGAAGTCATATTTCATCGGGGAGCTCCCAAACATCCGAAGACCTGACGGAGGGGGGCCACGAGGCCCCCACACACAGGGGCGGCGCGGCCTAGCCCCTGGCCGCGCCAGCCCCGTGTGAGGCCCCGTGGCTCCACCTCTGACAGCCCCCTTTCGCCTACATATACCCCCTGACGAGAAAAACCTAAGGGCCAGATCAGTTTTCCAGAATACATCGCGATCCGCCGCCGCCGTCGACCCGAAGATCGGGAGGGTCCAGAAGCTCTTCCCGGCACCCTGCCGGAGAGGGGAATCGCCACCGGAGGTCTCCTTCATCGCCATGATTGCCTCCGGAGCGATGAGTGAGTAGTCTACCTTGGACTATGGGTCCATAGCAGTAGCTAGATGGTTGTCTTCTCCACCATGTGCTTCATGTTTAGATCTCATGAGCTGCCCTACATGATTGAGATCACTGTTATGTAATACTATGATGTTGGTTTGTTGGGATCCGATGAATATTGGTGTTTATGATTAAGTTGCTGTACTGAATTATATCTTATATTATCTCTATGATGTTTATGATCTTGCATGCTCTCCGTTGTTAGTGGCTATCTTGGCCGAGTAGTTGCTAGTGACTCCAAGAGGGGGTATTTATGCTCGATAGTGGGTTCATGCCTCTATTTCACCTGGGGGAGTGACAGAAACCTCTAAGGTGGTAGATGTGCTGTTGCTACTAGGGAGAAAACAACATTCATATGCTCGAGGGCATATGCTTTGTTTACATTACACACTTTGCTTAATGCAATTATCTGTTGTTCGCAACTTAATACTTCTAGGGTGTTCGGATGATATCCCCGGGGGTGGATTATTAGTCATAGATGCAGTTGGATGGCGGTCTATGTATTTTGTTGTAATGCCCAGAGTGAATCTCATAGTGATCTTCTTGACATATCACGTTATCTTTATTCTATCAATTGCCCAACTGTAATTCGTTTACCCAGCATGTTATTTATCTATGGAGAGACACCACTAGTGAACTGTGGACCCCGGTCCTATTTTAATCATATTGCAATCACCTGTTTACTATTCCCGCACTGTTTACTTTACTAGCATTTACTACTGTTTTCCACTCGATACACTCATAACCTTTGTTTCAAGCAAACCGGTGAGATTGACAACCTCATCGCAAGTTGGGAACAAAGTATTTGTCTGTGTGTGTGCAGGTTCCACAAACACCTTCAGTCGTCACCGTCTCCCTTCTCCTGATCGATAAACCTTGGTTTCATAACTGAGGGAAAACTTGCCGCTGCACTCATCATACTTTCCTCTTGGGGTTCCCAACGGGCTGGTCATTCACCACGCACAAGGACGCCTGCTTTCACCAGTCAGCATGTCTCTCCATAAGATAAATAACACATGCTGGGTAAACAAATTACAGTTGGGCAATTGATAGAATAAAGATAAACGTGATATGTCAAGAAGATCACTATGAGATTTACTCTGGGCATTACAACAAAATACATAGACCGCCATCCAACTGCATCTATGACTAATAATCCACTTGTGGTGAATCAATCCGAGAACTCCACAAGTATTAAGTTGCGAACAACAGATAATTGCATTAAGCAAATTGTGTAATGTAAACAAAGCATATGCCCTTGAGCATATGAATGTTGTTTTCTCCCTAGTAGCAACAGCACATCTATAACCTTAGAGGTTTCTGTCACTCCCCCAGGTTAAATAGAGGCATGAACCCACTATCGAGCATAAATACCCCCTCTTGGAGTCACTAGCAACTACTCGGCCAAGATAGCTACTAACAACGGAGAGCATGCAAGATCATAAACAACACAGAGATAACAAAAGATAATATTCAGTACAACAACTTAATCATAAACACCAATATTCATCGGATCCCAACAAACAAAACATGTAGAATTACATAACGGCGATCTCAATCATGTAGGGCAGCTCATGAGATCTAAACATGAAGCACATGGTGGAGAAGACAACCATCTAGCTACTGCTATGGACCCATAGTCCAAGGTAGACTACTCACTCATCGCTCCGGAGGCAAGCATGGCGATGAAGAAGACCTCCGGTGGCGATTCCCCTCTCCGGCAGGGTGCCGGGAAGAGCTTCTGGACCCTCCCGATCTTCGGGTCGACGGCGGCGGCAGATCGCGATGTGTTCTGGAAAAGTGATCAGGTACTTAGGTTTTTTCTGTCGGGGGGTCTTTATAGGCGAAGGGGCGATGTCAGAGGAGGGGCCAGGCCCCCTCACACCATGGCGGCGCGCCCAGGCCCCTGGCCGCGCCAGCATGGTGTGTGGGGCCCCTATGGCCCACCTCCTACTCTCCTTCGGATCTCTGGAAGCTTCCGGGTAAAATAAGACTTTAGGAACTTGTCTCGTCTAATTCCGAGAATATTTCCTGTGTATCACTTCTGAAACACAAAAACAACAGAAAACAGGGAACTGGCACTGTGGCAACTCGTTAATAGGTTAGTTCCGGAAAATGCATAAAAGTGCCACGAAGTGTAACGAAACATTAGGCAAATGGTGTAAAAATAAGCATGGAGCATCAAAAATTATAGATACGTTGGAGACGTATCAAGCATCCCCAAGCTTAACTCCTGCTCATCCTCGAGTAGGTAAGTGATAACAAAAGAATAATTTTTGAGGTGACATGCACCTACACAATCTTGATCATGTATGCAAGCATTTGTGAGCTGGGATCATAAGAACTTAAAACATGGGCATGAAAGATATAATCTTGACAATAAGAACTTAGCAACCATGTTGTAAACATGCAAATGAACACAACAATAAGACTCTTCGGATCTCTGGAACCTTCCGGGAAAAATAAGACTTCAGGAACTTGTTTTGTCCAATTCCGAGAATATTTCCTGTGTATCACTTCTGAAACACAAAAATAGCAGAAAACAGGGAACTGACACTGTGGCGACTTGTTAGTAGGTCAGTTCCGGAAAATGCATAAAAGTGCCACGAAGTGTAACAAAACAGTAGGAAAATGGTGTATAAACAAGCATGGAGCATCAAAAATTATAGATATGTTGGAGACGTATCAAGCATCCCCAAGCTTAACTCCTGCTCGTCCTCAAGTAGGTAAGTGATAACAAAAGAATAATTTTTGAGGTGACATGCACCTACACAATCTTGATCATATATGTAAGCATTTGTGAGCTGGGATCATAAGAACTTAAAACATGGGCATGAAGATATAATCTTGACAATAAAAACTTAGCAACCATGTTGTAACATGCAAATGAACACAAACAAAATATCATGAAAATGAAACAATGAAAGTCAAACGTGTGTTCAAATCATAAGGAAAAACATACAAATGGTTTTCAGCTTGTCCTTCATAGAGAGCAAAACATAAATGCATAGGACACCTTCAAGTTTAAGAGGGCAACTAGATACAAATAATTTGAGAACAAGTGAAACCAACAATATGAATCAATCAATGAACTTTGGGACAATGCATATCACACTAAGAATGACAACTATGCTCTCTTAGACGGTGCATAAAGAAAGAAGGTGGTGACTCAACATAAAAGTAGAAGAAAGGCCCTTCGCAGAGGGAAGCAATGATTGCAAGTTTTATAACCTTCAAAAATTATGGTACTTACCGGCTTTGAGCTCTCATTGCCCCCATCATAAGCATCTTGAATGGTTAAAGTTAATGCGAGAACAATTATGATGCATATGCTTGACAAATAATAAGTTGAAAACCTCGTGCCCCGTGAATACGAGTACCCAAATCTCATGCTACTTTACTTAGAGTCCCAAGCAAGGCTCTTATCATTGTAAATATATGCATATCATTGAGAACCGCCAATGGGGTACCTCCGTGCCCGATGACATGGAACAAGCCCACACCAAAATGACAGGACAAGCAGACAATGAACACCTCGACATCTCTTTTATTTGCCTTTTGTTTAGCTTTTTATTGTGAGATGCGTCGTCGAATGTTCACCATGGGTATGCTGCAAATTTCCACCATGAATTATGCATGGCTTAGATTAGCGGCCCGGCGTTTCCCTAACACATATACAAACTCCATGATCCCCGCAAGATTCCCAATTCATTTCACACTGCGGGCATCCATAAACAAAAGATCACGATATCAACTCAAATAAGAAGTGCAATGTTGAAAGCTTGCCCCATGACAGCATGGCTGGGCTAGAATCCAACTTACAACTTGCAAGCATAACAACTCAACATAAGAGACCACAATGTCAAATTTTTAAGAACAGGAAAAACTAAAGTGTGCCTTCCGGTTCGTGAGAGCTTTACTGACCGAATTTCGCATAACACTGGTAAGAGTTTAATTTGAAGAGAAAATAAAAGCAAGTCAAATTTACTTGGAATAGCAAATTGCTAGTAGGTATGTATGGTGGACACTTTGGAAAACTTTGGCTTTTAGGAGTTGGATGCACGAGTAGAGCTTATACTCGGTACAAGGCGAGGGCTAGCAAAAGACTGGGAGCGACCAACTAAGAGAGCAATAATGGCCATAGTCATGCAAAGCGACAAAGCAACATTAAAAGAAGCATAAGATGGCATCAAAAGTCAAAAAATAAATGATCATAAAGGCTATTGGCGACTTTGTAAGAGTCTAACATGTGTGAGCATGCGCCAAGTCAACCCAAATAAAACATCAAGGAGAAAACCAAAATAATGCTTCCATACAATAAAAAACAATGCATGATTTTTTTCAAAGGCTCATTAAGCAATCTCAGTTATTTGAGACAAGTCATGCTACAGCAAAACCACTAAGCATACTATCAAAAAGACACCAAGCATGACATGAAAAAGCCGAAGCCGCAGTCTACACAAGCTCCTTCTTGTACCACTTTTTTGCACAAAGCTTTTTCTCTTTTCCAACACCATTTGAAATTTTTAAAGACACCTCTTTTGATGAAAACCAATAAAGATCAGAGGCAAAAATACACCTTGATGAAAAGATATTGCAAGGTCTGAACGCAAATCAAGGCAAAAACGAAAACCAAAAGCAGTAGCGGAAAAAGTAGAACACCCGGTGAAATTGTAAGAATGAAAAACTAAGTGTTCTTTGCAAATGAAAACGAGTACATATCCTCCAAAGGAAATTTGTTGGGGTCCAACCATTTATTGCAGCAAACAAACAAACTAAAACAACTAAGAAAACTAAAACAACTGACGCTCCAAGAAAAACACATAGTGCATGAAGCAATAAAAATATAGTGTTTTGAAAGGTGACCTGATTTTTGCCGATGAAGAAGGGGTGCCTCGGGGGCATCCCCAAGCTTTTAAGCTTGTACTTCTTGGATATTTATTGGGGTGATGCATGGGCATCCCCAAGCTTGAGCTTTTGTCCATTCTTCAACTCATCTCATCATTCTCCAATCCCTACACTTGAAAACTTCCTTCATACAAAACTAAACACAATTCTATTAGCAACATTAGTGCAAGCATAACATATAATCAACCCTCTTTTGCTTCAGGTTTCAACTCAAAACCACCACATATATAGAAAATACTACTGTAGCAACTTCTCTAAAAGCTCCATGATCAAAAGAACTCAAAAGAAAGCGATAAAGTGGCAAACACAAATATTGGCAGAAATCTGTCAAAACTGAACAGCTGACAAAGGTCGAATTTTTTAGGGGTTTCTGTTGCTCAAATCAAAAAATGTTCAACTAACAAAAATTTGGATATAACTTGGGGCATATGCAGAAGAAATCTCAGGTCTAAAAGATATACAGAGAATTTATACGAATTTTTACGGTGCAGCACCGAAAACAGTTTCAGGACAGCAACATCCCCAAATCTTTACCTCACTCGAATTAGAGGCTTCTCTTGGCACAAAAATGAAATAAACAAGATAAGGAGCGGTCATTACAGTATTAATGACTTCCAAGACTCAAATAAAAGAAAAAGTACTGAAAAGAAAACATTGGGTTATCTCCCAAGAGTGCTTTTCTTTAACACCTTTGAGCTAGGCGCAGAAAATTGCGAATCAAGTAATATCAATAGGTGAAGTGCTAGTTACCTTAGTAGGCTCCTTGAAGGTTCCCGAAGATGATTCAACCTGCAAGTCACCCTTAGTGGAACTAAGAGTCTTACCAATATTAAGAACATATTGAGATTTAAGCGCAGAAACCTTGGGAACATACATAAATTTTTGCTCTTTTCCAACAAACACTTTCTCTTTCTTAAATTTAAGAGAAGATTAAGCTAAGAGTTTCCATAGACTCCTCTAGTTTACCAATCCTTAAATTTTGATTATCAAGAGTAGTGCTAGCCTCTAAAATGGTAATCCTCTTACCAATGTTTTCTACTAGTTCACTAACTCGGCTAGCATTTTCTAGGATATTTGGCAAACTTTTCTCTAAAGAGCTGAGCTTTTCTACCACCTCCTCCAAGGTGGTCTCGGTTTTAGCAACATGAATAGGTGGTATTCCCACTAAACTTTCAATTATAGTGCATGCTTCTCCAGCGGGAGAACCCAGAAAATTACCTCCTGTAAGAGTATCGAGAACATACCTATTCCAACTAGATATACCAACATAAAAATTTCTAAGGAGGATCGTGGTAGAGTGCTTTTTGGTACACCTATGATGAGCATTGTTAATACGATACCAAGCATCTTTTAAACTTTCTCCCCCTTGTTGCTTAAAACTACAAACTTCTACTTCAGGATTACTCATTTTAACAAAACTAAAAGCAAACAAATAAAACAGCTACCAAGGATTCTAATTTTTTTAGGTTTTTGACATAAAACGATGCAGGTAAAATAAATAAATTAAAGCAAAACAATAAAACAAAGTAAAGGATGTGTGTGTGAAAACTCCCCTCGCAGAAGTCTTCTACTTTCTCCCCGGCAGCGGCGCCAGAAAAGAAGCTGCTTGCGTTTGATGGCGCCCAGTTGACGAGGGAGATTATTCTTCTTCGTTCCCCGGCAACGGCGCCAGAAAAGAGGCTGCTGGCGTGTAGCAGACGGTCCTTGTGCATGGTGAATAACCAGCCCGTTGGGAACCCCAAGAGAAAGGTGTGATGAGTATAGCAGCTAGTTTTCCCTCAGTTAAGAAACCAAGGTTTATTGTTCTTGGAGAGGAGAGACAAACGACTGAAGGTGATGCTTGCTAGCTTGCGACAGCTCAGGACAATTTATATATGGCGCCTCATCCAAGCTTTGCTTGCTAACTGCAACGCGGAACCTGCACACAACACAACCAAGTACTTCGTTCCCAACTTGCGATGAGGTTGTCAATCTCACCGGTTTGCTTGAAACAAAGGTTATGAGCGTATTGAGTGGAAAACAATAGAGTATGCGAGTAAAGTAAACAGTGCGAGTAAAGTAAACAGGTGATAGCAATATGATGGAAATAGGACCGGGATCCACAGTTCACTAGTGGTGTCTCTCCATAAGATAAATAACACATGCTGGGTAAACAAATTACAGTTGGGCAATTGATAGAATAAAGATAAACGTGATATGTCAAGAAGATCAGTATGAGATTTACTCTGGGCATTACAACAAAATACATAGACCGCCATCTAACTGCATCTATGACTAATAATCCACTTGTGGTGAATCAATCCGAGAACTCCACAAGTATTAAGTTGCGAACAACAGATAATTGCATTAAGCAAAGTGTGTAATGTAAACAAAGCATATGCCCTTGAGCATATAAATGTTGTTTTCTCCCTAGTAGCAACAGCACATCTACAACCTTAGAGGTTTCTGTCACTCCCCCAGGTTAAATAGAGGCATGAACCCACTATCGAGCATAAATACCCCCTCTTGGAGTCACTAGCAACTACTCGGCCAAGATAGCTACTAACAACGGAGAGCATGCAAGATCATAAACAACATAGAGATAACAAAAGATAATATTCAGTACAGCAACTTAATTATAAACACCAATATTCATTGGATCCCAACAAACCAAACATGTAGAATTACATAACGGTGATCTCAATCATATAGGGAAGCTCATGAGATCTAAACATGAAGCACATGGTGGAGAAGACAACCATCCAGCTACTGCTATGGACCCATAGTCCAAGGTAGACTACTCACTCATCGCTCCGGAGGCAAGCATGGCGATGAAGAAGACCTCCGGTGGCGATTCCCCTCTCCGGCAGGGTGCCGGGAAGAGCTTCTGGACCCTCCCGATCTTCGGGTCGACGGCGGCGCGGACTGCGATGTGTTCTGGAAAAGTGATCGGGTACTTAGGTTTTTTCCGTCGGGGGGTCTTTATAGGCGAAGGGGCGATGTCAGAGGAGGGGCCAGGCCCCCTCACACCATGGCGACGCGGCCAGGCCCCTGGCCGCGCCAGCATGGTGTGTGGGGTCCCTGTGGCCCACCTCCTACTCTCCTTCAGATCTCTGGATGCTTCCGGGTAAAATAAGACTTCAGGAACTTGTTTTGTCCAATTCCGAGAATATTTCCTGTGTATCACTTCTGAAACATAAAAACAGCAGAAAACAGGGAACTGGCACTGTGGCAACTCGTTAATAGGTTAGTTCCGAAAAATGCATAAACGTGCCACGAAGTGCAACGAAACATTAGGCAAATGGTGTAAAAACAAGCATGGAGCATCAAAAATTATAGATACGTTGGAGACGTATCATCCGCCACCGCCACCGCCGCCGCCATGGGGGCTGCCTGGTGGGGATGGCAAAGGGTCGCGTCGTCTTTTACTCTCGCCGTCCTGCGACTGATCTCTACAGCTACGACGGCTTCCCTCTGTTCTTCATGGAGATGGATCATCATCACGGTGGCGGGAGCCTTGCCTTTTGTCATCGTGGTGGCGAGCGGAGCGATGCTTATCCTTGTCACCGCCACGGTGCGCGTCGTCGTCATGGCAAGATCATTCCCTTCGCTTGGATCCGCCGTCTCTGCTGGCTTCCCATCGTGGCGGATCGTCTCTGCGTCCGGCGTCATGGCTTCGCCCTCGCTTGCCATCATTGCCGCGTATGATGATTCCTCCCTTTTGGACTTCGAACGTCTTATACTTTGGTGGCGGCATGTTGGTCTTATGGCGGGGGGCAGCATTGTCTTGTTGGTATCCGTAAGCAGGGCAGTTCTTGTGGGGTGGCGATGGATTTCTCTGTGGGCCTTTGCCATTTGGTTTGTCATCGAAGGATATTGCGATGACGTTCGCCCGGTTGCGAGCTTCTCTTCTTCGGATTTCTGAGGATCTAGTATGAGATTCATTATCAGGGCGCGTACCATAGTTGCCAGCCCCCCGAGCTTTAGAGGCAGTGTTGGACCTGCATAGCGCGGGATCAGATTCGAGCCATCGTGACGACGTAGCTTTCTCCTGCTGCACTAATGCTTTGGTCATCAGTTTCACCGCCGTCTCTAGGGCTGCTGGACTCTTATTATGCTCCAATAGCTCCTTTGCAGCCACGATATTCTCAATGGGTGTAGCCCTGACTTCATCGTGGTTCTTATCCACATATGGTGGATTCTTGATGTACATCTTGGCCAGAGTTTCCGCTGTTGGTATGGTGAACTCAAGGTTTCGCACCAGCTGCGGGTCGCCTCCCTCAGCCATCTGGTTCTGGATGTGAGTAACATACTTCTCCTCCATATTCCTTGCGCGCTTCAGCCTGTCTTGAGCTTTAGCAATGTCGCCATCAAGCTGCTAGCCCATCTTCTCGACTCGCTTTGCTTCCTTGAGGAGTGCTTGCCTTTTCTTCTCGAGATCGTTCACATCCCTGACATAGTCAGGGGTGATTGGATCTGCTAGAGTTCCGTACACGACCTTATCCAGCAGGGTCGTGAAGTCTTCTGGGTGCTGGTCCTCGGGGATGGCGGGTTACGGAGGCCTGGGTCCGTCATGGATCTCAGGAAGTTGTTCCATGGCGGGATCAGCGGCTGGTGGCAGGTTTCCCTGCTCTTTGCCGGCATCTCCGTCATGGACTGCCTGAGATGGCGGATCTCCGGTTGTCTGCCCAGCCTCATCTCCTTTGTTGGTTACGAACACCTGCTTGGCTGCTGCTTGCTGTTCTTTAAGTGTCTGCTGCGCTAATTCCGCCTCGATTTTTCTCATGGCTGCGTCATAATGGTCAGAATCATAGCCCTTGCTGTCCCAGTCATCCGATTCACCACTTTTGTGAAGTGCCTCAAGGATGGATTCACCTGGGCTATCTTATCCATTGGAGGTAGATCCCGAAGTGATACCTGCGAACGCAACAAGGCAGTACCGTGGTGTCTCTAACGCCAGATTGCTCATGGCGGATTCACAGCGGTCTTCCACCACTTCCTCTACCTCTAGGCGGGCTGGGTGGGATTGTTTTTTAGATCCGATCTAGGCAACTTGGAAAGTTCCAGATCCGATGAGTCCTCCTCTGTATCCAGCTCGAAAGCGGTCCGTTTGGGGATTTCAGCCATACCAATCCGCCGGAAATTAGTTTCCGTGGTGGGGGTAGGGTTTGTCTCTCCAATGAAGATATGGATATCTCCGATCGGAATGATGGTGAATCGAGCAGGGTCTTCTCTAGCCGGCACCTAGAGGTTATCCGCTGGGACGATGGGGAAGCCGGAATCGTAGAGACGCGCCCGATGGCGACGGTGTCGCTGATGCCTGCGAAGGCGGATCCCGCCTAAATCCGCGCTCCAGACGCGCTTTGCCCCATGGTGGGCGCCAACTATCATGGTTTTGTCAACAGATCTGCCATAGAGGTAGGTGTATGGCGGTTTGTGGAAGGGGGTGAACACGGCGGAGCGATCCAGGATGGTGGTAGCACGAGTTTACCCAGCTTCAGATCCCACAACGGTGGCGAGATCCTACGTGCTGCTATAATTCACTATATGGAAACAAGTCTTCGGTTACAATGAGGAGGTTGGCTATCTCACTATGCGATCTGCCGTAAACCTAGCTATTGAGTTGTCTCTTCTCTTCTCTCAAGGGCTGCTCCACGCCGGGCTTATAAAGGCGCCTGGCGTGGGCTACACGTTGGTACCGGAGCGGATACAACTTGGAGTCCTAGACTAAGTCCTATGCGTGTACTACAAGGTAATCTGCCATGGGCCTGTCTCTGGATCCGCCATAAGCGCCTGCGTCCAGTACCGCCATGATGTCACCAGCAACTGGGCCGCCCGGTAGGCAATCCGCCATACCACCCCTGATGGGCCACCCTGGCTTGTTGATTTAGGATTACGTCGCTGGTATACCTATTTGGTATATCCCCAACACTCTGGTTGTCGCGTCATTCTTGACGCTGATTCTTGTGCTGTTCAGGATCGTCGCACACAGGCCCTGGTTGGGGCTGGCCCTCGCAGCCGTGACGCTCCAGGGCTTTGGGAGTTAAACTGGCTTCATGTTCCTTCCGCTGCCACTTCACCTGCCAGTTCTCCTGCGGTTCTCGCCTCCGCCACCAGCTCTTTTCAGCAGTGGGATCATCGTCTTGGTCACCTTTGTGGCTCTCGCCTGTCGTCATTAGTTTATCGTGGTCTTCTGGGGTCTGTCTCAGGAGATGTGTCTTTAAAATGTCAGGGCTGTAGGTTAGGCAAACAGATTCAGCTACCCTATCCTACTAGTGCATCTGTATCTCAGCGAACTTTTGATTTGGTTCATTCATATCTTTGGGGTCTGGCTCCTTTCGCTTCGAAAGGGGGCCATCGATACTATATTTTATTAATAGATGATTTTTCCCGGTACACTTGGTTGTATTTTATGCGCTCTCGCAGCGAGGTGCTCTCCATATATCAGGGTTTTGCGGCCATGGTCCGCACTCAGTATTCTACACCCATTCATGTGTTTCGTGCTGACTCTGCTGGGTGAGTATATCTCCCAGCTGTTGCGTGGTGTTCTTGCTAAGCAGGGCACTCTCACTCAGTTCTCCTGTCCCGGTGCGCATGCTTAGAATGGCGTTGCTGAGCGTAAGCATCACCATCTTCTTGAGACCACCCGTGCCATGATGATTGCTCCTTCCGTACCGCCACATTTTTGGGCTGAGGCCGTCGCTACGTCGGCTTACCTCATTAACATTCAGCCTTCTGCCGCTCTGTAGGGTGGTATACCTCTCGAGCATCTATCTGGTCCTTCTCCAGACTACTCGATGCTTTGCTTGTTTGGTTGTGTTTGCTATGTTCTTGTAACAACTCAGAAATTGTAATCCACTTCTTATTAAATAAAGTACCAAATTTTGGACCCAGATAAAACTTTTATCCATTATTTCATGCATACATGTATTTTCTATTATATGTATTCTATGATTTCATGTGTGCTATTTTTGATTGTGCATTGGTTAGTTAATTCTAAGTTAACCAACAGAAGCAATTGAGAAGAATTATAGGAACCAAAGAAACCAGAAATAAAAATGTTAAACAAAAAGAGAAGAATAAGATGATCTAGGAAATCTGTTTGACTACCCTACTTTGAGCCCTTGGATTAAGAAATCTACAACTCACCTCAGTGTTTGGCCAGTAAGTTGAGCTTAACCAAGTCATATACTCACTCAACCAAGAAGTGGCTACTCAAAAATCAAACCAGAACATCACTCAAACTTCAACCAAAGTTTGAATCTGAAACAGTGACTATACTCAAAAATGCAAATAAGATTTCTGCAAAACTCAACCTTTCTCTATAACAAAAATATGACTGGAAACCTTGGCCAATTTGTTGATCACCCAAAGTGGAAAATTTCAAAAATTCAAATTTCAAACTCTTGCGGGCATTTCGTCGAACACTGGCAGAGATGAATCGAGCAAATCTTGATTCACTGTGAAGATCACTGTTTTGGTTCGCTCGAGGACTGTAGCCATACTCCTGGACGATGCCACGGTCGAGCTCAGTGCCCCCTGCCCCGACCCGAGCCGTGAGAAGGGGAGGAACGAAGAGAAACACGCCCAGGGCCCCCTCCCGGACCTTCTTCTTCCTGCACGATGCCGACCGCCCTGGAGGCGCCAGAGCCGACCCACAGCCCACCGCAGCCGAGCCGACACCCTCCCAGCACACCCCCGAGGCCACCGTGCCCGGAGCGAGCTCCAAACGCCGCTAGGACCCCCGTACTGGCCACCTTCTGGTCGCCTTGTTCCCGGCCTCCAGAGACGATCCCAGAAGACGCACACCATCGCCGCAGCCTATTCCCACTCCCCTCTCTTCCTCTCTCCCTCGGAAACATCCGATCTCTGCACGGGAGCGCCACCGCGTTCTGGAAGATTCCGGCCACCATTGGAGCTGCTGCTGGTGCGAGGTGGAGGAGTTGAGCAACCGCGGCCGATCTGCATCACCGCCGTCAAGTTCTTCTTCCTCTCCGTCATGCCCTCGCTGTCGAACACTCTTCACTGCAACGCCGGTGAGCCCCTGGCCTGTCCCGAGGTAGACGACGACGATGCACCATTGGATCTTGATCCAACGGAAGCATACCAGTTCGGGATTCTAATTAGGTCTGACGAGTGGACCCCATCTGTCAGGCTCGGTTTTAAAACATTTCCGCCCCGCGCGAAACGGTATCGGGCCGGCCTGTTCGGAATTCTTCTGGACTCAGCCCGTTTGGTTAGAAGTAGGTCCGTTTCGTTTTTATTTAGTTTCCCGTCCGTTTGAATTATTTCAAATAACTTTCAGATATGTTTTTCAAATTAAAATTCCAAGAGATTTACAAATCCTTTTCTAGCAAATAAATATGCGTTGAAAAGCTTGTAAAATGCTCTACACAGTAGAACTGGTTAGAATTCAAAATAAGTTAGGAATTTAATTAGATATGAATAGTGTGACCATAGCTTTGTTAATCATAGAAGATTTCTAGAAAATTATTTAAGCCTCCTAAAATCATGAAATTTAAATTAGGAACTCACCAATGACCTCCCCTACTGTTAGTCAACCCCAATCAACTCCAAAACCTATTAGTGTTATCAATTAGACCCTAACCCAACTCTAGTTAGTAACATAAAATGATAGATCCCTATCATATACTTAGAATTAAAATTGCCCTCTTTACCAATTCACTTAGTGGATCCCTCCCACTTAAACTAGTATTAGTACTCCTAAACCAATACCAATGCTTAGAAGGTGAACCACATATGACACTTAGTGGAGAATCTAACTTGCACACTTGAAGAAAACTTAGAAGAAAAACTTACAATCCAACACCACAAAATGCAACATGAATGCTATTGTTAGCAAACAAAGATGTGTGCTTGGTGTGTTGTTAGCATTGTGTAGTGATTGTGTGCTTTGTGTTTACTCGTTATTAGACGCTAGTGTTGCCGAGGAGGATATTGGAGGGGATTATTATCAAGAAGAAGAAGAATACCCCGGACACTTTGCCAACCAAGGCAAGCCATGTTTTGATTCATACTCCCAATGCCTAGTTTTAATATTGCATTCTACTTGTTTTAAGTAAACTAGCATGGTGGCCCTCGCAAATGCGAGGGTGTAATCTTTTATTGTTTTAAATGAAGAACATGATCTTTAATCTGGCAAAATTGATAGGAAAAATTATAACCTTCATAAATTCATGGATTCCTCGTTAACCCACATATGCTAAATATATATGCATGTGTTGAAGACATATTTAATCATGTTTAATTGGTGGGTGAAAGATTATTAGGATATTTTAAAACACTACATTAATGAAAGTTTGTGCATGAGATTTTAAATAGGTTTATACAACTCAAAGTATAGACTGTGAGCTAGGAGGTAGTATGCAAGGCTAACCACGGTTCGGTTTACTTGTGCAATGATCTTAGGGTAGTTAGATAATTCTAATGGAACATAATATTTTCCTTGATATAAGGTAAACATAAAATAATATATCCTCATAAATATATATATATATGTCAACCAAAGAGAAAGAATTATAGATTGGATGATATTTTTATGTATTTTTTATCATAATTTGATGTAAGAATATGTGGCATTCTCTTGTTGTGAAATACATGCATAACATCTTTGACATGGACAATCTACGATATACAACTTTGACCATTATTTTTGATACTAAGGAAATAAGGTGATACCTGTTATCTCAAATTTATCAGTCTTATTTTATGTTGTCATGCTTTGGTCATATGTTGAACACCAACAACTATAGTATATAATTTAATTTGTATTGGATGCAATATTAATTTTGACTATTTTTAATTCTTTTAAGTTAACCATACTCTTCAATCCAGCCAATTTACCTTTTTGCTCACGATGTGATGTAACATGACTACGCTGTCATCGACTACATAGTTTTTTCATCTTAAATGTTGTACCATTTTTCAAAATGATTTCAAATTCCAATGAAGTGTCGTATTAAGTTTTAGGGATATGAAACCATAATAACTTTTTCTCAAAAAACATTGAATTTTATGTAATAGTGTATTTAATATAAACTTATTATACATTATTCTTTTTCAAAAGGTTATACTTAAAGAAAACAGTACTTTAGTTGAGTGTGATTTATATAATTACTTTATAAGATTAAATAATTATCATAAGTAAACAACCCTGAATCTTTGTGATCTTTCAAAATATTAACCCTAGATGTTCTGCTCTCTGAAAACTTCTAGCTTCTTTCTTTTATCTACCATGTTATACTTTGATTAAACATTTTTAAGTAGTCTTCCTTTGTGATATGGATAATTAAAATTATGAGCCTGCATTAACAACGATCTGCTTAGGTGCACACATGAATACATATACATATGTGGGCTGACATTTCGTATGGTATTGTGATTTTATTGTCTCACTGGTAAATGCAAGAATTTATAGATCTCGGAAGATTGATCGTGAGGTATTTTTAGCTATTTCTGTAAGAATAGTCAATACTATACTCTCCTTGGAGTTTCTAAGGATGTTTTCTTTCTGATGTTAATTAGTGTAGAACTTTTATGCCTTGTCTAGTAAAAAATAAGGTGTATGGCCACATGAAAGAGCTTGCACACTTCTTTGACTCTGGAATTACTTTCGCGTCGTACCTCCTGGTTAATTTCAAGTTTACAAAATATACTTTTAAATTTTGTACTCCCTCCTTTTGAAAAAGGATGTTTCATCTTTATCTAGATTTGCATGTATCTAGCGCATTTTAGTATATAGATATATTTAGATCTACACAAAGGTAAGACATCATTTTCAAAGAGAGCATGTATTCACTATTTTGTGATTTTTGTAACTTAATTTATTCATTAATATGGGTACATATATATACATATAAATTAGTCTAATTTTACAGACTAATATTTTTTTCCCTGGCAGGCTGCCAACATGTCGTATGTAGTACTCCTATATGGTCATGTGTGACTGCATAATCTAAAATCGGATCGATGTGCTTTGGAGAATTTTTCCATCGCTGACGATCAGTTCTGTTGACTTAGTTACTACTCTCTAAAGTCAATATCTCATGTGTATTTACAAAACATGTGAGGTTAGTTTGAAGTTTTATAAATACATTTTAAATTTTTATATGTATTCACTATTTTGTGATTTATCCAACGAAATGTATTCAGTGAAATGGGTATATATGTACATACAAATCAGTGGTTTGGAGAATTTTTATTCATCAATAACTCATTTGCTTTAGAGATACTTCGAGTATCCAAAGTAACAATCGAAAATATCTCATATTCAACTTTACACAAAAAAGACAAAATTATAGATCAAGGTGTGTGAATAGTAAGTTTACAAATCTTGTCAGATTTTGTCTTTTTTGTGTAGCTCATAATATAATATGTTCCAAATTGATTATTCGTAGCCCTGTAATATACATTATTACCTTTAAGAAAAAAATAAAAATTTAACATGTCATTTTTGAAGCTTTAAAATAAAGTGTTTCAGTCAGCTCATGTTCCAAATGCATTTTTTGCCTTTTGCACCTACAAATACAGTTTGAATATTTTTTGTGGCTTTAAATCTTAGAATTTCTAAATTCTAAATAAGATCGATGAATCAAATATCTTGTGTTTTGGAGAAATTTGCATGGCCGATCAGTTTTGGAGTTAGCTTTGCATACTTGTCGATCTGTCCAGTTTTGGGATTTTATTTTTCAGCCACCAATGACCGGCTAGCTTTAGAGTCCATACCTAGCACAAAACGTATTGTATTTTAACCTGTCATTTGTTTGCACGTAACACACATATACGTGGAGTATGTAGATCCCAAAAAAAAAATCCAACACAATGACCGATCAATTTTAGAGTCTGTACCCAACACAAAATGTGTTCTATTGGACCTTGTCCTTTGTTTGCACGTAACACATGTACGTGGAGCCTATAGATCTAAAATAAATTTCTTTTATGTGTTTGCACGTGACAGGCTATACACAATTTAGTTTACGTAACTTTTTCTGGCTTTAAATCATAGCCGTTACAATTAAGATCGATGGACTAAATATTTTTAGTAGATGTGGATTAACGTGGTGTCTCTATTTTAGCACCCCGTATTGTGCTTTTAGTATATAATAGATTGCATGATTGAATTGCTAGAGTAGAATGATAGAAGTGTAGAGGTGTCTTGTTGAACAAGAGCATCAAGCTGAGTTTATCCAACTCTATTTAGTAGTCATCACTCAATGTAGTTGCTTAGTCGCTAATAATATTGAGGCCATCTATAAGGGGAACTCTATTTGAAAAGTGGTGACTTGAACTTGAAACTTGAATTGGAGATTGCTCCTACCTAATGGCTTTATGAAAGAATTTAATCTTGACTAAGAACTATGAAATGTATTTCTCAATGACAACGAGTAATGTACTATGGGAGCCAACCATACCGTACGACCACATTACCCCTAAATGGGAAGGGGCTTATTCCTAGCTTGTTTATTCTAGTATGGGAGGTCTTGTTTCATCCTTTATAGAAGTATTCCATGCGTGGTTGCTTCCGAACCAAGTGGTCATTGGAAATTTTCCTTCCTGAAGATTTCCATCCATCCGGCATCCCGGAGTGGGCAAAACTAGAGGCGCCGGAACAGGGAAATCCGTGTCTCGGGCTCTAGGGAAGGATCCTATACTAGAGTAGACAAGTGAAAGAGTTTGTTTGATTATCTGAACCCCGCATACCTTGTGTATGACGATCCGTGGATTTCTCCCGGCAGATGTATCGATTCTTGTGGGTAAAGTGTACCCCTCTGCAGAGGTTTTTAAACTATTCGAATAGCCGAGTCCGCGGTTATGGACAGTTGGCAAGCTGTACTTGACTTTTGTCAGGATTAAAAATGACAATGGTGAACCGGGTGAATGACTTGACTTGACATTGGTGTTGACACACTTGAAGTCCCTCTTTAGATGGAATTTAGAGAACTAAAACCCTCTTCTACCAATGAACCTTCTTGGGAAATAAAACTAGCTTTTTTTGCAAATAAACTTAGTGCTTAGTCCACTATACCAAACTTGCATATCTACTTCATCATTTCCTTTATAATATGGTTTGCGAGTGCATCCAATGTACTCATGGCTGTGTCCCTGGCTATCAACTTGGCCAGACTATGGGGAAGAATACCAGGAGGAAGGGTATGAAGAAGAGTACCAGAACTAAGCTCGTCTCCATGAGTCGCCATTGCCTGTAGGGTGAAGGCATGGACCCGAAGACGTTATTTCCTCTGCTATATTGTGTTGTAATATGAACTTGGTCTCTATGACCATTGTATTTGAATCATCGTATTGTAATGTCTATGGAACTGGTTACCAACTACGTTATGTATATCGCAACAATGGTTCTGGGATTGCGGTGGAATACATAACGGACACTTCGAATTTGTATCAAATTTGAGGTCGTCACAAGTTGGTATCAGAGCCTAGGCTGACCATAGGAGACCTTAGTTAGAATGGGCGTTAAATGAAAACTTGATAAAAGCAAAGATATAAGTAATGGTTGCAAAATTGCTTAGTCTTTCCTCTCTATTTGCAAAGTTTTATACATACCTCAGATTTTGCCTACTTAAAATTTTGCACACTTGAGTTGATCAGTAACTTAAGCTAATCTAAAACTTTGTAGATGGCCCCGGTATTCGTTGAGCACTACCAGTTGGGCCATGGTGGCAGCCTTTGTTTCGAGCGCGACCTCACCACCCTGACCTTGTTCCTGGATCGTTTGTATCCGGAGTTCAAGGGAGCCGTGCTCAATGAGCACCCGGATGGAGAGCTACGGTGGCTTGTCAGGGCCAGTTGCCGTGGCAAGAAGGGGAATTTGGGTTCTCCAAGGATCAAGTTCGAGCTTGTGGAGAACACTTGGGCCGATGGTTTGGTCCGAGCGATGCAGGAGATGCACGCCCGCTTGTGCGGACTGCATGTTGAGGAGGTTCAGGGAGAGCACTTTAGGAACTTTGCTCGGCGTGATGCGGACGGGCGTCTCGCAAACATGCCCGGGCAGAATGAGCCGAGTACCTACACCGATCACATGGACTTCTTGCTGTACTCCACTCAGCAGGAGGCCGATCGTGCCCGTACCAAGGCCAACCTTGAGCACTTCGCACTGGTGGAGGCGAGGAGCACGATCAGGATACTTGCGAAGGAGCGCAAGAGCCTTCGTCGCCAGCGCGATGAGAAGGATCAGGACATTGAGGAGTTGAAAGCCAATGTGGCTGAGCTGACTTAGTACATTGAGAGTCTTGAGGATCACCTTGGTTAGGAGGAAGGCATTGATCTCCGCAAGGAGGATAATGCCCTCATTAGTGATGAAGATGACTTTATGGAGGACCTTGATGATCCGGAGGATGGTGGACATAATGGATTTATTGTGAGTGATGAGGAGGAAGACCCCGAGGAGCCCGCTGTTTAGATCAGAGATCCACGTGTTATCTAGTGATGAGTTCCACTTTATTTTCACTTCGTGTAGGTGTGAGTTGTATCCCCCTCTCTAGTAGACGAGTCGCAATGGTTTGATGTAAACCATTTGTAATGCGTGAACTCGTATGTATGATCTGTTTGATGAGTGTTGAATGAAATATGAATTTGGCCCTTAAGGCCTTAGTAAGACAAAATTGCATCATCCATGTTACCTTTAAATCTTAGCAAATTAGCTTTTCCCTCTTGTCTTACACACCTTATCTTCAGATGCCGCGAGCACCCCCACCCCCGAACCCGGAAATGGGCAAACTGCTAAGGTTGATCATGGAAGATCGGGAAGCAGCCCGAGCTGAGCGCCAAGCTAACTTGGCCACTCTTCAGCAATTAACCCAGATGGCAATGAACCACAACAATGGCAATGGCAATGGCAATGGTGAAGGAGAAAACAATGGCAATGGTGATCACCGATCCAAGTTGAGGAATTTCCAAAACACCAACCCTCCTATGTTCACTAAGTCTGAAGAGCCCTTAGATGCCGATGACTGGCTTCGCACTATGGAAAACAATCTGGCAGTCGCCGAAGTTGGTGAAAATGAGAAGGTCTTGTACACCACCCACTACCTTGCGGGAGCCGCAAGAGCTTGGTGGGATAGCACTCGTGCAATGCAAGCCCCAGGGTATGTGATGCCTTGGGAGGAGTTCAAGAGCAAGTTTAGCAAGGCCCATGTTCCTATGGGATTGATTAAAAGGATGAGAGATGAGTTCAGAAATCTAAAGCAAGGTTCCCTATCTGTGGTGGATTACCGTGACAAGTTCCTTACCTTGTCTCGGTATGCCCCAGATGACACCGACACCACGGAGAAGAAGCAAGAAAGGTTTCTGGATGGACTTCATGATGAGATGCAATGTGTCTTGGTCAGTATTCACTTTGCTGACCTGGAGTCATTGGTTGACTCTGCTATTCAGATGGAAGGCAAACTCAAGCAAGTTGCAGAGAACCGCAAGCGCCGTATGATGTATCAAGGCAACTCGAGCAACTCGCAGAAGCCAAGGGGAAATGCACCTATGGGTTTTGCCCCTAGACCTATGAGGCCATCTGCACCTGCTCCACGTCCCAACTATCCCAACCGTCCGCCCGGCAACAACTTCAACCGTGCACCTCCAAGACCTAGTGGCAACAACTTTAACACCAATACTCCAAGGCCAAATGGCGCCCCTGTGTTACCCAAGCCTGGTGACAAGTCTGGTGTGACTTGTTATGAGTGTGGACTCAAAGGGCACTACTCCAATGAGTGCCCCAAAAAGCTGAATGATGCATCCAAGACCACTATTCCTGTTCAGCAACAGCGCCGTGTGGGAAATGGCAAGAACTACCCACCAAGGAACCAGCCTCACTCTCGAGGCCGTCTGAACCATATGAATGTTGAAGAAGCTCAGGAAGCAACCGACGTTGTGCTTGGTATGTTCCCTGTTAACTCAGTTCTTGCAAGAGTTCTGTTTGATTCTGGAGCTTCACACTCATTTGTTACCCAATTATTCGTTGATAAAAGTGGACTTCAACCCACACCCTTGAAAGAGTTCATGTCTGTGCAAATTCCCGGGTCAATAACCAAAGCCAGTTGTACCTGCTTGGCAGTGCCCATAGAAATCCATGGGATCTTATTCTTAGCCAGTTTGATTGTGTTAGGAACCAAAGGATTGGAAGTGGTCCTAGGTATGGATTGGATGTCTCAACACCAAGGAATTATAGATTGTGCCAAAAGGACCATCACCATGAGGAGTAGCCATGGAGTTTTAGTAAAACATGTGTCAGTTAGACCCACCCAAAGCCCCAGATGTCATAAGAGTATCTCAGGGCCAACCATAAAGGAAGTCCCCATCGTCTGTGAATACCCGGATGTGTTTCCCGATGAGCTACCCGGAATGCCACCGGATCGGGATATTGAGTTTATCATTGAGCTTATCCCCGGAACTGGATCTATAGCCCAACGACCCTATCGTATGAACCCAGCTGAACTAGTGGAGTTGAAGAAGCAATTGGATGACCTATTGAGTAAGGGATTGATTCAGCCAAGTTCTTCTGCTTGGAGATCACCCGTTCTGTTTGTGGATAAAAGTGACGGTTCTAGCCGACTGTGCACTGATTACCGCAAGCTAAACGATGTGACCATCAAAAATAAGTATCCTCTCCCGAAGATTGAAGATTTGTTTGACCAATTGACTGGAGCCAGAGTCTTCTCAAAGATAGATCTTAGAACCGGATACCACCAACTGAAGATCCGTGCAACTGATATACCTAAGACAGCCTTCACTACCCGATACGGATTGTATGAGTACACCGTAATGTCATTTGGATTAACCAATGCCCCTGCTTATTTCATGAACCTCATGAATAAGGTTTTTATGGAGTTCTTAGATAAGTTTGTTGTTGTCTTCATTGATGACATTCTTATCTACTCCAAATCCGAAGAAGAGCATGCAACCCATTTGAGATTAATCTTAGAAACCTTCAGAGAGCATCAGCTGTATGCCAAGTTCAGTAAATGTGAGTTCTGGTTGAAGGAAGTTGGATTCTTAGGTCATGTATTATCAGCGGGAGGAATATCCGTAGACCCCAAGAAGATCAAATCAGTCATGGAATGGGAAGCTCCTACCACTCAAACTGAAGTTAGAGGTTTTCTCGGATTAGCAGGATATTACCGCAAGTTTGTTGAAGGGTTTTCAAGCATTGCCCGGCCAATGACCCAACTGTTGAAGAAAGACAAGAAGTTTGAATGGACCCCTAAGTGTGAAGAGAGTTTTCAAGAGCTCAAGAAGCGATTAGTGACCGCCCCCGTCCTAACCATGCCCGATATCACCAAAAACTTTGATGTCTATTGCGATGCTTCCAAACTTGGACTTGGTTGTGTATTGATGCAAGAAGGCAAGGTCATAGCTTACCTCTCTCTGCAGCTTTGACCTCATGAAGAAAATTATCCAACCCATGATCTAGAGTTAGCAGCCGTGGTTCTAGCTTTGAAGACATGGAGGCACTATCTGATGGGCAACCGTTGCGAGATCTACACTGATCACAAAAGTTTGAAGTATATTTTCACTCAGAAGGAGTTGAACATGAGGCAAAGAAGATGGATAGAGTTGATCAAGGATTATGATCTGGAAATTCATTATCACCCCGGTAAGGCCAATGTGGTGGCCGATGCGTTGAGTAGGAAGCCATGCTCATTAAACATGATGATCAAGGAAGAGCAACCTATGTTACACCAAGAGTTTGAAAAATTTGGATTGGAACTAGTCAGTCAAGGATTCCTAGCCAACCTTGAGTTTCAACCCACCTTGATGAGCCAAATCAAAGAAGCCCAGAAGGGAAATGAGAGTATTGACGGAATCAAGCGCAGAATTAGTTCCGGCAAGGTGCCAGGATTTGAAGAAGATGATCAAGGAGTTCTTTGGTATAAAGGACGTATTTGTGTGCCTGCTGATTCAGAATTGAAGGAAGTGATTATGAAGGAAGCCCATGAGACACCTTACTCCATCCACCCCGGTGGAACTAAGATGTATCAAGATTTGAAGGAACAATTTTGGTGGCATGGAATGAAGCGTGAGATTGCATCGTTCATCTCTAAGTGTGATATTTGTCAAAGAGTCAAGGCTGAACATCAACGTCCTGCGGGATTGCTGCAACCTTTGCAAGTGCCGGAATGGAAGTGGGAATCTGTTGGAATGGATTTCATCACTGGATTTCCAAGGTCTAGCCGTGGAAATGACTCTATCTGGGTCATTGTGGATAGACTCACCAAAGTTACCCACTTTATTCCCGTCAAGACCACTTATAACTCGGGACAGCTAGCGGACCTGTATCTATCCAGAATTGTTAGTTTGCATGGAGTCCCTAAAACCATAGTTTCCGATCGAGGAACCCAATTCACCTCAAGATTTTGGAAAAGCTTACACCAAGCCTTGGGAACAAAATTAGCCTTTAGCACCGCTTACCACCCTCAGACTGATGGACAGACTGAAAGAGTGAATCAAATACTTGAAGATATGTTGAGAGCCTGTGTTCTAGCCTATGGAGCTAAGTGGGAAGATTGTCTGCCCTTCGCGGAGTTTTCCTACAACAACAGCTATCAAGCCAGTTTGCAAATGGCCCCCTTTGAAGCTTTGTATGGAAGAAAGTGTCGTACCCCTTTGAATTGGTCAGAAACCGGAGACAGTCAGATATTTGGACCTGACATTCTGCAAGAAGCCGAGGAGAAAGTTCGCATGATTCATGATTACCTCAAGGCAGCCCAGTCCAGACAAAAGAGTTATGCGGATAAGAGGCGTAGAGAACTGACCTTCCAGATTGGAGATTTTGTTTATCTCAGAGTATCACCCCTCAAGAGAATGCAAAGATTCCAAGTAAAAGGAAAGCTTGCACCAAGATATATTGGACCCTTCAAGATACTAGACCGCAGAGAAGAAGTGTCTTATCAGTTGGAAATGCCCCCTGAATTGTCTGAAGTACACGATGTCTTTCACGTGTCCTTACTTCGGAAATGTCTTGAAGTTCCGGAGAAGCCTGAAATCTTCAAAAATATTGATCATCGTTCTGTGGACATCAACAAGGATTTGACCTATCGTGAAATGCCTATCTGTATCCTCGAGGAAGCATATCGAACCACTCGAACCCGAAGCATCAAGTTTCTGAAAGTTCAGTGGAGTAATCACACCGAAGCTGAAGCTACTTGGGAACGAGAAGATTACCTTCAGAAAGAGTTTCCCAATCTTTTCAGTTCTTAATTAGTGAATCTCGGGGACGAGATTCTTTTTAAGGGGGGAAGATTGTAACAACTGAGAAATTGTAATCCACTTCTTATTAAATAAAGTACCAAATTTTGGACCCAGATAAAACTTTTATCCATTATTTCATGCATACATGTATTTTCTATTATATGTATTCTATGATTTCATGTGTGCTATTTTTGATTGTGCATTGGTTAGTTAATTCTAAGTTAACCAACAGAAGCAATTGAGAAGAATTATAGGAACCAAAGAAACCAGAAATAAAAATGTTAAAGAAAAAGAGAAGAATAAGATGATCTAGGAAATCTGTTTGACTACCCTACTTTGAGCCCTTGGATTAAGAAATCTACAACTCACCTCAGTGTTTGGCCAGTAAGTTGAGCTTAACCAAGTCATATACTCACCCAACCAAGAAGTGGCTACTCAAAAATCAAACCAGAACATCACTCAAACTTCAACCAAAGTTTGAATCTGAAACAGTGACTATACTCAAAAATGCAAATAAGATTTCTGCAAAACTCAAACTTTCTCTATAACAAAAATATGACTGGAAACCTTGGCCAATTTGTTGATCACCCAAAGTGGAAAATTTCAAAAATTCAAATTTCAAACTCTTGCGGGCATTTTGTCGAACACTGGCAGAGATGAATCGAGCAAATCTTGATTCACTGTGAAGATCACTGTTCTGGTTCGCTCGAGGACTGTAGCCATACTCCTGGACGATGCCACGGTCGAGCTCAGTGCCCCCTGCCCCGACCCGAGCCGTGAGAAGGGGAGGAACGGAGAGAAACGCGCCCAGGGCCCCCTCCCAGACCTTCTTCTTCCTACACGATGCCGACCGCCCTGGAGGCGCCAGAGCCGACCCACAGCCCACCGCAGCCGATCCGACACCCTCCCAGCACACCCCCGAGGCCGCCGTGCCCGGAGCGAGCTCCAAACGCCGCTAGGACCCCCGTACTGGCCACCTTCTGGTCGCCTTGTTCCCGGCCTCCAGAGGCTATAAAAACCCCCGTCGACGCTCCCAGAAGACGCACACCATCGCCGCAGCCGATTCCCACTCCCCTCTCTTCCTCTCTCCCTCGGAAACATCCGATCTCTGCACGGGAGCGCCGCCGCATTCTGGAAGATTCTGGCCACCATTGGAGCTGCTGCTGGTGCGAGGTGGAGGAGTTGAGCAACCGCGGCCGATCTGCATCACCGCCGTCAAGTTCTTCTTCCTCTCCGTCACGCCCTCGCCGTCGAACACTCTTCACTGCAACTCCGGTGAGCCCCTGGCCTGTCCCGAGGTAGACGACGACGATGCACCGTTGGATCTTGATCCAACGGAAGCATACCGGTTCGGGATTCTAATTAGGTCTGACGAGTGGACCCCATCTGTCAGGCTCGGTTTTAAAACATTTCCGCCCCGCGCGAAACGGTATCGGGCCAGCCTGTTCGGAATTCTTCTGGACTCGGCCCATTTGGTTAGAAGTAGGTCCGTTTCGTTTTTATTTAGTTTCCCGCCCGTTTGAATTATTTCAAATAACTTTCAGATATGTTTTTCAAATTAAAATTCCAAGAGATTTACAAATCCTTTTCTAGCAAATAAATATGCGTTGAAAAGCTTGTAAAATGCTCTACACAGTAGAACTGGTTAGAATTCAAAATAAGTTAGGAATTTAATTAGATATGAATAGTGTGACCATAGCTTTGTTAATCATAGAAGATTTCTAGAAAATTATTTAAGCCTCCTAAAATTATGAAATTTAAATTATGAACTCACCAATGACCTCCCCTACTGTTAGTCAACGCCAATCAACTCCAAACCCTATTAGTGTTATCAATTAGACCCTAACCCAACTCTAGTTAGTAACATAAAATGATAGATCCCTATCATATACTTAGAATTAAAATTGCCCTATTTACCAATTCACTTAGTGGATCCCTCCCACTTAAACTAGTATTAGTACTCCTAAACCAATACCAATGCTTAGAAGGTGAACCACATATGACACTTAGTGGAGAATCTAACTTGCACACTTGAAGAAAACTTAGAAGAAAAACTTACAATCCAACACCACAAAATGCAACATGAATGCTATTGTTACAAAACAAAGATGTATGCTTGGTGTGTTGTTAGCATTGTGTAGTGATTGTGTGCTTTGTGTTTACTCGTTATTAGACGCTAGTGTTGCCGAGGAGGATATTGGAGGGGATTATTATCAAGAAGAAGAAGAATACCCCGGACACTTTGCCAACCAAGGCAAGCCATCTTTTGATTCATACTCCCAATGCCTAGTTTTAATATTGCATTCTACTTGTTTTAAGTAAATTGCATGATTGAATTGCTAGAGTAGAATGATAGAAGTGTAGAGGTGTCTTGTTGAACAAGAGCATCAAGCTGAGTTTATCCAACTCTATTTAGTAGTCATCACTCAATGTAGTTGCTTAGTCGCTAATAATATTGAGGCCATCTATAAGGGGAACTCTATTTGAAAAGTGGCACTAGTGGAAAAAGGCTTATAGATAGATGTTTTACTAGTGGAGCACATTATTCAATATGCTCCACTAGTATTTACTAGTGGCGCATTTTCAAATATGCTCCACTGATAATTTTTTTACTAGTGGCGCATATTGTTCAGAATGCGCCACCAATATTCACGTGGGACCCACCAGAAGGGACCTGCCAGGGTTATGCGTGGCGCATATTGCAATATGCGCCACTGATAATTCATATATCAGTGGCGCATATTGAATATGCGCCACCAATAATTCATATATCAGTGGCGCATATTGAATATGCGCCACGCATAACATGATTTTTTTTCACCTTTTTAGTCTTCTAAAAAATAAAATAAAATGATAAAAGGTTTGAAAAAAATTCAAAAAATCAGATTTAGTTATGTTATGTGATCTAGTAAGTAAGAAAAATAATAAACATGAATTTTGATATTTTTACAAAAAAACTTTATGTCTCGGTAAAACGACCATAACTTTTGCATACGAAGTCGGATTAAAAAGTTTTTTATATAAAAAAGTATCTACATGAAAAGTTACATCCGAATTCAATAACCTAGGGTCGTTTCGACAAATTTTAGAATCTCAAAATTCAAAAGGGGAAATAGACTTTTTCGCACTTTCATATTTTCAAATTTTTATTTTTATTTTTATTTGTAGATCAAAATTTATATTAGATTAAACTTTTGGATTAGTTATATACACACATATAGCACACATGCAGATATATACACACATATACGCACACATACACACACATATACGCACTTATATGCACTTATATATGCACATATGCATACATATACACACATATACACACACATATACACGCATGTACATACACATATACGCACATGTACGCACACATACAAACACATATACGCACATGCACACATATGAACACATATACACACACATATACACACATGTACACACACATATACGCACATATACACACACATATACGCACTTATATATGCATACATACATATACACACATATACACACACATATACACACATGTACATACACATATACGCACATGTACACACACATATACACACTTATATATGCACACATGCATACATATACACATATATACACATATACACACATATACACACACATATACACACATATACACACATATACACACATGTACATACACATATACGCACATATACGCACACATACACACACATATACGCACATGCACACATATACACACATACACACACATATACACACATGTACACACACATATACGCATACATACATACACATATACGCACTTATATATGCACACATGCATACATATATACACATATACACACATATACACACACATATACACACATATACACACATATACACACACATACACACACATATACATACATATACACATATATACACACATAGACGCATATATACGCACTTATATATGCACACATGCATATATATACACACATATATGCACACATACACACACATATACGCACATATACGCACATATACGTGGACATATTAATACATATACACACACATATACACATATACATAATACATATACACATACACACACATATACACACATATGTGCCATATACATACAAACACACACAAGCACACATAGGCCTTAAGAGGATTGATATAATAGTAATATCAATAAGAACTTGGGTAGGTTAGGGATAGCTCATGCAAATAGAATGGAGAAGTTAAGCGTGCTCAGCCTGGAGTAGTCTAAGGATGGGTGACCTAGCGGGAAGTCAAGAAATTCGATGCGATTTGAAAATGTTCCTCATGTGATAAAATCCTCAAAAAATTGAAATACAATAGTTTTTTCACATTATTTCGATTTTTTAGATTTTCAAAAAAAAATGGTTTTTTCGATTTTTTAAATTTTTTTGAATTTTTTGAATTTTCACAGGCTACTAGTGGCGCATATAGCCAATATGCGCCACGCATAATTTGCCTATGCGTGGCGCATATTGAAATGCGCCACTGATAAATTGTTACTAGTGGCGTGGCAATGGTGGCGCATCCCATATGCGCCACGCATAAGCCAAAATAATACGCCACCAATAGCCTTTTTTCCACTAGTGTGGTGACTTGAACTTGAAACTTGAATTGGAGATTGCTCCTACCTAATGGCTTTATGAAAGAATTTAATCTTGACTAAGAACTATGAAATGTATTTCTCAATGACAACGAGTAATGTACTATGGGAGCCAACCATACCGTACGACCACATTACCCCTAAATGGGAAGGGGCTTATTCCTAGCTTGTTTATTCTAGTATGGGAGGTCTTGTTTCATCCTTTATAGAAGTATTCCATGCGTGGTTGCTTCCGAACCAAGTGGTCATTGGAAATTTTCCTTCCTGAAGATTTCCATCCGTCCGGCATCCCGGAGTGGGCAAAACTAGAGGCGCCGGAACAGGGAAATCCGTGTCTCGGGCTCTAGGGAAGGATCCTATACTAGAGTAGACAAGTGAAAGAGTTTGTTTGATTATCTGAACCCCGCATACCTTGTGTATGACGATCCGTGGATTTCTCCCGGCAGATGTATCGATTCTTGTGGGTAAAGTGTACCCATCTGCAGAGGTTTTTAAACTATTCGAATAGCCGAGTCCGCGGTTATGGATAGTTGGCAAGCTGTACTTGACTTTTGTCAGGATTAAAAATGACAATGGTGAACCGGGTGAATGACTTGACTTGACATTGGTGTTGACACACTTGAAGTCCCTCTTTAGATGGAATTTAGAGAACTAAAACCCTCTTCTACCAATGAACCTTCTTGGGAAATAAAACTAGCTTTTTTGCAAATAAACTTAGTGCTTAGTCCACTATACCAAACTTGCATATCTACTTCATCATTTCCTTTATAAGATGGTTTGCGAGTGCATCCAATGTACTCATGGCTGTGTCCCTGGCTATCAACTTGGCCAGACTATGGGGAAGAATACCAAGAGGAAGGGTATGAAGAAGAGTACCAGAACTAAGCTCGTCTCCATGAGTCGCCATTGCCTGTAGGGTGAAGGCATGGACCCGAAGACGTTATTTCCGCTGCTATATTGTGTTGTAATATGAACTTGGTCTCTATGACCATTGTATTTGAATCATCGTATTGTAATGTCTATGGAACTGGTTACCAACTACGTTATGTATATCACAACAATGGTTCTGGGATTGCGGTGGAATACATAACGGGCACTTCGAATTTGTATCAAATTTGAGGTCGTCACAGTTCTCCTTCCCCCTCGCGAACACACCAAAGTAACTGTTCAGTCTGTTGAGTGTGTTTTTCTTGGATACAGTGATGAGCATAAGGGCTATCGCTGTTGGGACCCCGTTGGTCGTCGGATGAGCATCTCTTGTGATGTCACTTTTGATGAGATGCGTTCTTTCTATCCTCGTCCAATCGCCGGTACCTACCCGGTGGAAGATATATCTTTTCTTCTTTTTCCTGACACACCTCCTTCGGCTCCTATTGCTTCTTCTTCAGGTCCCACTCTCGCTGATGTCTCTTCTTCGATATCGTCGTCCTCTGCTCCGCCTAGTTCCCCTAGTTCTCCTCGTTCCCCGGTTTCAGAGCCTTCCTCTGCTATTCCTTTTTTCGATGAGTCATCTTTCGCTGATGAGCTTCCCTCTACTTGTCCTATTCATCAGTGTCGTGCCCCAGACCGTCACTCTCCTAGTCAGTACGGTCTTTCTGTTGCCTCCGAGCTGACTTCTTATCGGGATGCTTAGCGTCATCCTGAATGGCAGCTTGCCATGGCTGAGGAGATTGCTGCGCTTGAGCGCACTAGTGTCGTCGTGGTGAAACAACATATGCCATAGGATGGCTTAAATGGGGGTCGAACTAGATGCTGGAGGATTCGGGAGAGGGGAACGAGCTAAAAAGCACGACAGAAAGAGGCACTGATCTACCCAGGTTCGGGGCTCTCGTAAGGAGATACCACCCCTACTCCTGCTCTACTGATTGTATATTTGGGTCGATGTAGTACACAACAATGGTGCTTCCAAGCTCTCTGCTAGAGAAGGAAGATGAACTGCTAAGTGTAGGAACACAGAGTGACCAACCAACCTTCAACCCTTTGCTAGGACTCCCTGTGCCACCTTATATAGTGGTGGCCAGGGTTACAACGGTCATACAAGACCACAAGACACGGGCTACACTCCAAACAGGAGCTGGTGACGATGGCAGAGACCCTTGACTTCGCCCCTGATTGCTCTCGATGGGACGCCATATCCCTGTACCTTGTACCTCTTGGACTGTGGCCTTACCTCTGTGCGGTAAGCTCGTACTTGTGCACAGTGAGGGTAGGTAACCTCCACTGTGCACCCTGCCATCTTACTCTGCTACCATGCTTGGATGTTTTCTTCCTTGATTGTAGGGATGTGACACCTTGGTTGACTTAAGTATCCCGGATATGACCGTTGGCCATACCCAGGACTTATATGCCGGACCAACGACCTACGAGGGTCGGGTAATCCGGCCTCCCCTGCTCCTGCACAACACACCAAATGGTTAGGCCGGCATATCTGAGTATATGCCGGCACACATATACCAGTATTCCGGCTATACCGGCATATCCAAGTATTAGCCGGGATACACACATATCCCGGCCTGGCCGATGCTCTCATATTCCGGCCAGGCCCTTTCTTGATAACTCGGCACAAGTCAACCATAGACTTTGTGTCTTTCTAGTCTCTTGACCCTACCGGGGGTTATCCCCCCGACACTAGTCCCCGAAGCTGCCGAGGTTCCCCAGTCATAACTGTGGAGCCTTGACAGGTTCAACATACCTTTCTTCATTATGCCCCGGCGATCAGATTTATATGCCGGCACATCTGCACATATCCCGGCCTCTGTTCCTGTTCCAAAACTTATTCCGGCCGGTCCCGAGGGTATTCCAGACGGAACATATACATCGGGCAATTAATCCGACATATAGACGAGTCTTCCTCGAGAAGCCATGCCTGACAGCTTTGCATCGAAACTTGTAACTGCCCTGCCACCTCGAACGGTCACCCACGATGTGACGGTTCACAGTGCAGTTACTCCTCGCCATCATTGCGTCATGGCACGGTTACCGGAACCGCCGCCCCACTCTATGCCGCCACGTGGCGACTCTCTGCAGGAACGGTCGGGGGAGTGGAACACTACCCACGATCCCCACGACCCTGCCTCTTTGGTATAAATATGGGGTGGGGGTAAACTTGCTCTTTTTACCCCCGCCACAGTGCCTTCTTCCTCTTCTGCTCTCCTGCCCCTTGCGCTTCGCCGCCGGACCGAGGGACAGAGAAGGAGCGCCGCCGACGACCCGCTCTACTCCGGCGCCGACGCCCGACGACGCACGGCATCACCATTGACGACGCCGCCGCCGCCGCCTCTTCTCTCCGCAGCATTGCAGGAAGATTGGATCTTCTTCTGTACGCTCGCCGTCGTCGTTCTTTCGCCGTCGGCCAAACTCCGGTGAGTTCCTCTCTCCCTCTGTTCTTCCTCTTTGATGCTTCTTCATAGCTTCTCATTGGTAGCCATATCCGCATAGATCTAGTGCAGTTCCTCTCTGGATTCGACTAGCATTGCTAACAGCGCTCACAGGTGTTCTTCCTTAGAATTTTTACCCTTATTTGTTTCCTGTTTTAACTGGCTCGATAGATCTTTGATTTCTGCTAACCTTGGGGAGAGTGGTATGTCGGAGAGACTAACCTCCCTCTTTTCTCCGGCCTTGATAGGAATATCATCACGGGACTCCGGCTCTCACGCCTTGTCCCGGCCACTAAGATGGCCTCTTCAAGCATGACGGGCACCTCGGCCTCTGAGGAAGATACCTCGGCCCGAGCCCAAGGACGCTCCGGCTGGGAGGGGTCGGAGGTTACTCCGGCCGACATATCCTGGGTCACCTCCACCAGGAGAGTCCCGGAGGGCGTAGCATGCCGGCTACCAGCAGGAGAAACTGTGCCGGCACCTGAACCTGGCGAACGCGTCGTCTTCATCGCCCACTTCGAGCGTGGCTTCGGCCTGCCGGCATCGGACTTCTTCTGGGACTTCCTCAACACCTACGACCTACAACCTCATCATATCCCGGCCAATGCCGTGATGATCCTCTCCGCCTTCGCTGCTTTTTGCGAGGGCTATGCCGGCATAGAGCCCCTTACTCAAGGCTGGGCGAAGTACTTCCAACTGCGGAAGCAAGTCGTCCAAGAGCCGCCCCGGAGCAAGGACGACCCGCCGGAGACGGCCCAGGAAAAGAAGGACCGCCCCATGACCCTCTGCGGCGCGGCCACCATCATGTCCCGAAAGGGCTCGGACTTCCCCAAGGTGGAACTCCTGGAATCTTGCAAGAAGTGGCAGAAAAGCTTCTTCTACGTCAAGAACACCACCGACGAGGATCTGCTCAACCTGCCGCCATTTGTGGACGAGCCACCCTTGGCTATGACGAACTGGACCTACAACCCGAAGAACTCAGTGATGCCGGTGAATGCGCTTCACCGGGTTAAGGGCGAGCTCCTGGATGCCGGTCTTACTCCTCAAGACCTGGTGGCCTGCTATATAAGCCGGCGCGTCTCCCCTCTGCAGCGCCGGTCGCACAAGATCTGCCAGATGAGCGGGCCAATGGACCCCACCCGGCACTCCACACACGAGCTGACTCCGGCCGACATTCTGCGCCGGATTAAGGATGTCTGCAAGTCCTCTCAGGCCACTTTTGCCTGGGGGCTAGAACCATACAGCCGGGATAGGCCCGCCCCAACGGTAAACCATCTTATCCGATACATAAAGTCCATGTCCGGCACATAGATACTTAAGCCGACACATGTCTCTTTGCCGACACATATCATATTGATCCGACATACCTCTTCCACCGGCATATTTCCTTGTCTGAATACTTGACTTTGCTGTTTATACAGAAATTCAGCTTCCAAGCCATGGAGAACTCCCAGATCAAGATCGCGGCGGACCGCACTGTTGCGGATGTTGAAGATCCGGATCATTGGGATAAGCTTCCCAGGAGCACCCGTGCTGCAGCTGCCATGGGTAAGGGCTCTTCATCCCGGCATTATACTCAAGACCGGAGTGAGATTGATTCTGACGAGGAGATCCTGCTGTACTATGACCCGATGCCACTTGCGTACGCCTTTCCAGAAACACCTATTGCTTACGAGTTTCCAATGCCGTCCTCAGCTATCCCGGACGATGTGGTTATCGACGCCGCCCCTCTGAACCAGGGACCTCCTTCCACCGGCGGACGTGCCGGCCGGAAGCGAGGGGTGAAGCCCCAGTCCGACATACCTCAGAAGTCGAAGAGGCAGAAGGTCGGCGTGCCTATCCAGAAGAAACAGAGGCCTGTTGCCTCGGGGTAAGTTTCCTTTTCTTTGCATTTCCTCCGACATATCTCTTGCTTGCATTACTGACTTGGTGTTTTCTCTCTTTCAGAGCTCCTCTTGCGCCGGAACAAGCTTCTGGCTTGAGTGGCGACCCGAAGGTTACCAAGCCCGCTGCCCCTGCTACCTCCGACATTCCCTCTGCCAGCCACACGACCTCCCCGGCGCCGGCATCCTCGCCTGCGCCCGACAAGACCTCCTCCCCGGCGAAGGACGTTCCTCCGCCGGAACAAGACACCTCTGCCCCCGACGTCCACATGGACTCGGGGGCTCAACAGGAACCTCCGGCTCCTGATGTCCACATGGACACAGGAGCCCACCAAGAAGCACCAGACTCCGGCGCGCCCACCAGCGACGCCGGCACAACTGAAGACGCCGGAGCAGACATCAAGGGTAAAGGCCCTTTAGTGCCGGAAGTCCGGACTATTCCGGATCCTGCCTCTGCTGGCCAAGATGCACCGGCCGCACCGGAACAGCCCGTGCCCAAAACTTCTTCTGCTGAAACGACTCCTGCACCGGCCAAGACCACGGCGCCGGCCAAGACCTCTGCCCCGGCCAAGTCCGGCACATTGAAGACCTCTGCCCCGGCCAAGTCCGGCACATTGAAGATCCAGCCGACCAAGTCCGGCACTCCATCCGCCGCCACTGCTCCTCCTAAGGCAACGCCTCGGACCAGCTCTGCTCTGGCCCTGCATCTTGGCAGGGCAGCAGCCCGTCCTGGCTACCGGTGCAACTTCTTCGACACGCCAGAACTTGAGGGCATCATCCCCCTGGTGACAAAGAGTGACCACAGCCTCGGGTCTCTCAAGGAGCGCTGCGAGAAATGGAATGACGCCGACTCCCTGGACACAGCTGAATCCAAGAAGAAGAAACAGGCCGAAGCTTCGGCCACCGGCAACCCAGCTGATATCCTGGCCGCTAAGCCCATTCCTATTGCCTGCGAACTTCTCAGTCTTCAGCAGCGACTTCATCGCCTGGCCGATGCCACCAACGTAAGTCCTTTACATATAGATATCCCCAGTCCCCGAAAATGTCGGCTGTCCGGGATACGGACATCCGGGATTTTCCAAGACCTTTTGCACTTAGCTGCTTTTGCAATTAACTTTCCGACATATGAGCTCGATTCGAGCTTCAAATCCTAGTCACCGAGAGCCGGGATAGGTGCGCAGCACCTGTGCCGGGTCTCTACAATTTCACATCTCAATTATTTTTCAAATCCTCCTGACCGAGATATAAGCTCGATTCGAGCTTCAAATCCTAGTCACCGAGAGCCGGGATAGGTGCGCAGCACCTGTGCCGGATCTCCTATAGCATAAATAGTTCATATAATCTTTAACTGTACTGGCATGCTTTAGTTATCTCATATCCCTTCAAATCCTAATACTTTTGCAGCGCATGAATAACGCCCGTGCCGACATGTTCCATGACTTGGTGTGCGAGCATCGGAAGCTTTCCGACGCACACAGCAAGCTCCAGCTGGAACTGTCCCAGAAAGGTAATTTCAGCCGACATACCTTGCCCTTCTCAATAGTCCTCTGGCCGGTACATCTTAATATGCCGACACCTAATCTTTGTCCGACATTTCGCAGCTGGTGCCGAAGCCCAAGTCACCGAGCTTACCAAGAGAGTGAAGGAACTTACTGGTATGCCGGATCCTCTTAACCTTGAACTAATCCTTCTGTACTTCAAATCCTTTAATCTTTTCACTGTTTTCTTTCTTCAAATCCTTGTTTTGACTTCAAATCTTTTCAGACGAGAAAGCTGCACTGGAGGCACGCCACCAGGACTGTGTGTCCTCAGTGGATGTAGCCAAGCAACTGGACGTCCGGGATGCCGGTCACAAGGCCGAGGTTGAGCAGCTGAAGGGCCGGATCACCGAGCTTCTGGACAAAAAGGAACAGAGGGAGGGCCTACTGAAGAAAACCCAGTCCCTGCTTGTCATCTCCGAGACTGATGCCTCCAACGCCCACGCTGAACTGGATAGCCTGAAGGAGCAGGCCACCAAATGGGAGGTTACAGTTTCACAGCTGAATGCCGACCTTGCCAGTAAGCTTCAAATCCTTTCCCTTTATCCTTCCCGACATAGTGTAATTCTCTCCGGCATATTCTCCTTTTGCTAACATTGTTTCTATTCCTCAGACATGTTTCCTGCTTCCGTCGAAGACGTTGAGAGGGCTTTGCAGTTGGATCGAGAAAACCGGGGTGTTCCGGTTGACTCGCCCAACTGGGACATGTCGGAGCAGCTGTTGGCTCTGCAGTCCCGGAAGAACGCCATGACGCTCTACACTGAAGAACTCTTATATGGCGCCCAGGAGGCATTCTCTGCCCTCTGGCCGGGACAAAGGACTCCCACTGATCCCGTCGACCTCGGCAACGATCTGCAGCTGGCCAAGGTTCGCCTCCGGGAGTGGCGAGATTCCGGCACGAGGGTTGGAGCTGACGAAGCTCTCACCTACTTCTTGTCCTGGTATGAAAAGGCTGACTTGGAGACTTTGCGCACTGTGCGCGAAGGATCCATCTGGACCACGGATCCGGAACACATCCGGCGCCGATGGGAGCTGGCCCACAGCTATGTGGACTATGCCGACACCGACGCCTTCGTTCGGGATATCCGTGAGCCGGAGAAGAAGGACGATGCCGGGACATCCGCCGCTGCTGAGGGCTCCGACTCCAGCCAGGATGAAGATGAAGCTGAAGAGGCCGACACTGATGTCCCGGAACAGGCATCTGCCCCGGGCGGAGGTGATGGCTCCATTCCATCTGCTGGGTCCGGCACTCCTGAAGCCGACATCTCCACCGCCACTGCTCCACCAGCCGGCGCCTCTGCTTCTGCCCCTGGTCCTTGACTTTGCAGCATAAAAACTTTAAGTTTTATCAGATCCCCGGTATACCGGGCGCAGATGTAATATACACGCTTAATTTCCTTTGGTTTGCTTCCTGAACAAGTTTTATCTTGGTTTGCTTGTTACCAATGCCGGATCATCTTTTGGCTAAGTCACCGAGTTGTTTTCCTGTTTCCTCAATTTCACAACCTTGGCTGCTTGTCTACCTCAATTGGCTTTCGACGTATGAGTCTCAAGGTTGCTTCCTCGAACATACAGTACTTTAACTTTGAGACTTAGACTTCAAATCATCCGACACTTTAAATTTTAACTTTAGCTTTAACGAAAATGTCGGTTCGCTTGCTTTGTATTTCCTTAGCCGTTTTCCATGTGTAGACAATCTCCAGCATCTACTCTTGCTAGCCATGAAGCCGGGTTTCGGACAGCAGCTGAGTCGAAGAGTGGCCTTTGGTGCCGACACATTACTAGGCCGACATAGGAAACATTCAAATAAAGCCAGCCGGCATATAACAAAAAACTGTAAATAAACAACAAATATACCTCGGAGCTAGTTACCCGGCTTCTTCGGGATGCCGGTATTTCATTCATTAGTCTTGTGCCGGCACAACACGCCGGCATACAAAGGAAAATATGGAAATACATACATTGTGTTGCTCAGGAGTAAAAGGGGCGCAGTAGAGCTATGTTCCACGGCCTCTTGGTTTCTTCTCCGGACCTGTCCGCCTTATTCTTCTTGGGGTCTGCGCATCTATAAGATAATAGGCATCATTGTGCAGAGCTCTGCTCACAATGAATGGCCCCTCCCATGGAGGAGTTAACTTATGCCGGCCTTCTGTTCCTTGCTTTAGCCGGAGTACTAGATCTCCCTCTTGAAATCTCCTTGGATTTACCTTCTGCGCATGATAGCGTCTGAGGTTCTGCTGATATACTGCTGTTCTTGACAGAGTGATTTCCCTTGCTTCCTCTAGCAGATCAACATCATTTTCTCTAGCTTCTTTAGCCTCTTCCTCAGTATATAGCACTATTCTTGGTGCATCATGTATTACATCTGTTGGAAGCACAGCTTCTGCTCCATACACCAGGAAAAATGGTGTGTAGCCTGTTGATCTATTCGGAGTTGTTCTTAAACTCCACAGCACTGCTGGCAGCTCATCTAGCCAACATCCGGAGTTTTCTCCAGGGGCTCTATCAGCCGGGGTTTTATGCCGGATAATACTAGCCCATTCGATCTCTCTACTTGGCCATTGGCACAAGGGTGGGCAACCGACGCAACGTCCAGCCGGATTCCCACTTCCTCACAAAATCTGGCAAATGGCCCTTGGGCAAAGTTTGACCCATTGTCAGTGATGATGCTATGAGGGACACCATATCTCAAGATTATATCCTTTAAGAATTTTACTGCTGTGTGACCATCACACTTGCTTATGGGCTTCACTTCAATCCACTTGGTGAACTTGTCCACCATGACCAGGATATGGGTCATTTTCCCTCTGGCCGCTTAAAAGCCCCGACCATATCCAGGCCCCAAACAGCAAAGGGCCAGGTTATTGGGATAGTTTTCAGGGCAGATGCCGGCTGATGAATCTGGTGGGCATATCTTTGACACCCATTACATTTCCGGACCAAGTTTTCTGCCTCTTGCAGTGTCGTTGGCCAATAGAAGCCATGCCGGAATACCTTGCCACCAATGCCCTGGACGAAGCATGGTGACCCACACTCCCCCTGGTGAATTTCCCGGAGCAATCTCCAGACCCTCCGCAGATTCGACACATCTCTGCAGTACTCCGGTGGTACTTCTCTTGTATATTTCTTTGTTGATGATGGTATACTCTTTGGATCTCTTATAACCCGGCGGGCCTCGGTTTCATCCGCCGGCACTTGACCATCCACCATGAAGTTCATGATAGGACGTGCCCATGAGGGCACTTCCCTGACAGTGAACACTGCCTGATCTATTTCCATCATTTTGACCGACACATAATCGATCTCCATGGGCTGCGAAGTCCCCGGGACTGAAGAATTAGTCCCCGGGTATGCCGGAGCAGTCCCCGGGTATACTGGCACACCTCTTGGCACATTTTACCCTTGCCTTTAGTTTTGCTCCGGAATACTGTACTAACAGCATATGCCGGCCCAGTCCCCGGGACTGAGGAACAGTCCCCGGGTTATCCGTCCTGGCTCCGGCATCTATCTCCATTGGAGCTGCTTCGTCTGGACCTGGCGGGACATAAATGGAGGATGACTCCGGCGAGGGTTTGATCGATGGCTTCCTCAGATGCTCCAGCGAAATGTCGGGCGGGATTGAATCTCGGGAAGACCCAGCTTGGACAATGCATTGGATGCATCGTTCTGAGCCCGGAACGTGCCGGAACTCACAACCTTCAAAGTAACCACTTAACTGCTGCACTAGGAAACGGTATGATGCCATGTTAGCATCATGCGCGTCCCATATGCCGGAACACTGCTGAATCACTAAGTCAGAATCCCCGAAGCACATAATCCGGCGAATTCCTATGTCCTTAGACACCTTCAGGCCATGCACAAGTGCCTCATATTCCGCCACATTATTTGATGCTGCAAAGTGAATCTGCAGGACGTATCTCAGCTGGTCATTCTTTGGTGAACTGAGAACTATGCCGGCACCCAAGCCATGGATTGTCTTGGACCCATCGAAATGCATCCTCCAATAATTGGCATCTGGCAATGGTGGCTCATACTGTATCTCGGCCCAGTCAATAAAGAAATCAGCCAAGACCTGGGACTTGATTGTATCCCTCTTATCGTACTGCGGTGTATATGGTGAAAGCTCTATTGCCCACTTTGCTATCCGGCCGCTGGCATCTTTGTTGCCTATAATTTCCGAGATAGGGGCCTCGGCCACTACCCGGATTGGATGCTCTTG